>QQSS02256911.1:9331-20247 GCA_003687565.2 Craspedacusta sowerbii | reverse complement strand
TATATATATATATATATGTATATGTATATATATACCGTTATGTTTGTACTACTACTTCGTGTGTTGTACCTCGGCTTTAGCTGAGAGCCTGTGGTCCAAAGTCTAGCGCAATTAATTAGACTACGAAGAAGAAGGTCGCTCCCAAGACCCCGGTATAAGATATGGGGTAGCTGGAATGTCGCACTTCTTGCGTTGAGACGCGTTAGCCAATTAATGTAGGGTCGCCATAGACTGCTATAACTAATTTTGCAATCGTGACCCCCGGCTCGCTCTTGTACAGAAAGTCATTCAAGAAATCTGCTTATGGTAAACCTACCAAAAGCTAGCTATGAAGAATTAATAAAAAAGAATGAACCCAAAGCTTAAGACTTGAAGCATAGAGCTTTTATTTACTGTCCAGTTTTTAGCAGTTCAGCTGGTGGAAATGTCACGTTCCGCATCTTTAAACTCTTCCATCAGCATTACGGTATTCGCCTGTGCTGTGCTCTCTTCGTGTAGAGCTCCCCCAAGGCCTGTCGTTGTAAAATTCCCTCTTGTCTGCCTTCACTAGATCGAAAATCGCTCTCAAGCTTCATAACTTGTGTATACTGGAACTTCAAGATTATTGGGAGTTCTATCAAGCGTCCTGACATCTTGACTTGCCATCCTGACATTTTGAACTACCTCAAAAGGAGAGCGGTGACAAGAAAACAACTACAACAGATACAACAACTGCGACATCAACAATGCAACACAAAAAATACAACACAGCAATATCAACAAGCAATATAGCCATGCGGGGAGAGACAAGACTGGAGGGCAAACGCAAGAAGGGGCTGCAACTGAGACCGCATGAGGAAATACTGGATATGTACGACAATCTAGCACCAATATCATCCTAAACTTTTGCACAAGAACGCCCGCGACAAGAAGACTGAAAATAAATCCATGCGCACGCTTTGCGGGCGTCTCAAGTTAAGAAAATCGTCCATCTCCAGTTGTTTGCATACTGCTTTCATCCTTCTCGCTCGCATTGGTCATCCCGAAAGATTTTAGAATGACAAGGGGACAATTCTTTCGCCAAATATTTCGCTCGTCACACATAGCGAGGCATGCACAGATAGACAAAAGCATGATTCGTTCTTCAGAAATCTTTCTTGAAAGTCGCATCTACTAAATGGCATTCATAATTACGCTAAGACAGCGTTAAGGATGACACCACATTCTGGTATCAATCGTCAAGGTGCTTGCTGACCTCCGAAGAGAGAGCGTGATACAGGGCACAGAAAACTAAGTTCCTCCGTCCCCATTTTAAAGGCGATGACTGCTGAACGAAGGCTAGGGGGAAGGAAAAGCTATCTTTGTATTACCTTAATGTTTTTATACGAAACTCGTAGCACCTTTTGCATCCGTAGTATCCTGAATGCTCTTCAATGCCTTTAACTATTGCGCGAGCTGGGGTAATTGCATAAGAAGCAATCGACTGAGATTTGATATTATTTCCCACATATGCAGCCATGCATTAACAGAGGTTTGAATTTCACTACTTGAGTCTTGAATCAAACTAAAAATGATAGTTTCTTTGCTGTGCACAGTGCCAGCAAGAACCTGGAATACGCTTAACTGAAACAGGTGGGCAAGCTTGGCATTAACCTGACTTAAACACAGGTCTTCATTTCATGTTGAAAATAAGCTCGATACGATCACGGCAAATTATTAAAAACCCGTTCCAGAACAGCAACAACACCAAGATAAGCGTATTATCCATCTTTGAACTGGTACTTATGTGGCTTGTTTGCAGTAGTAACCTTCGCCAGATTTAAGAAAGATCCTAATGCTTTTGTTCTTCTAGCATTCGTAGGGAGGCAAGACGGAGTAGAGAAGTAACTCTGCAGGCGCTTTGGTTCACTTGAACCTTCACACTGATTATTTCCACCTATCTACCGTATATATACAAAATTTCCAAATCTCACAAACATCAAAAAGACCTCCGTGAACGCTACTGGCTTCGTTCCTACAAAATAGCCAATTTATATGTATTATTAAACGCATAGTTAACTAATTTCTCTACCAGTAAGCACCCTACGCAATACAAATCCCCACGCAGACATAATTAGCTACGCATTCACTAATTTTGAGCATCATTAACTACAGTTCTGATGAGAAGTTATCTCATTCGGTGTCGTGACCCAGACATTCTCAGTTTCTCATCACCCTTCGGAACAAGTTTGGTCAGCATATTATGAACACAGTAGCAAGTACATCATGCTTGATGACGCTTTCAAGGATCTTGAAACGGAGTAGACTTTCTCCCACTTACGAAACGTACACCAGGTCAGTATTGGAGATGTGAGACGCTGGAATATATCTGAGCACCTTCCAATGAATCTGCAATGGCGCTTCTGGAATGGCATAAGGCGCATGAACTCGCGTCACGTGTAGGCACGGCCTTAACTGTTGACTAAGACTAGTATTCAGTTCTACCAAAGCATCTATCCCTTCACTGGCTATTATTTCTTCAGAAGCTAGTGCACTATGATCTTGAGTGTAGTCCTCTGCTGAATGAGGATTATCGCAAGCACTGACGTAAACTTTCTCCGACTTCGTCAATTCGCGCTGTGCTCACTCTAAACCCCATACACAAAATAGCAAATGCTGTAAAATCTTCATGGCATACAAACCTGCCATACCGTAAAATCTTCATGGCATCTTATGACCTTGAGTGTAGACCTCTGCTAAATGAGTATTATGGAAGGCACTGGTGTAGACTTTTATCCTATTTCGCTAATTCCTGGTGGGCGCACTATAAATCCCATAAGCAGAACGGCAAATACTGTAAAATCTTCATGGCATAGAAACCTGACATACATAGCCTCGGGATGACTAAAATGTCACTTACACAATTGACATATGAGACCCATGCCTTTAAGGCACCTTGAACGTTTGCGTACTTGACAGTGAGTGCACATGACAAAGGCCAGTAGAAGTGCTCTTATCCATGACTAATTTTAGACTTATAAGCGAATTTAAAGGACTATGTGTAAATTTGCAACAATGCATAACACCATAGGTGGTAAAATAAACCAAAAATATCTTGGTCACTTTCCACATTGCCAGACATGTGATGTAGCTGCTCAACATTACACATACATACCCATTTAACTGCGGATAAACCACGATGATGGAAGCCATCGCAGCTTATTAAAACTGATTTGCAGACTTACATACTCTGATGCTTTAAACTGAGCAATAAATATTGTTGTTGTTGTTGTTGTTGTTGCTGTTGTTGAATCATCGTGCATCAGTGACAATGCTGTGCTAAAATATTTTGCAGCTATATCCAACTCCAGCAACACAGCAGAAGACACTAAACATTAAATTGTCATTTAATTATTAATGTATAATTATGCATCTCCAGGCACCTCTTCAACGTAAACATTTGACGTAGATATCATCAATGCTCTTGCAGAAGTTAGACCTCTAACTTCTTGATCCGATCATGAAAGAAAAGTAAATTCATTCATTTCAAAAGCGTTGAAACATGTCAAGCAAATTGAGGAGAGAATTCTTTATTCTAAAGGTCTCTAAGAAGAGCTAGTACAATCAAGTGAATATATTAGACCCTAACCCTAACCCTAACCCTAACCCTAACCCTAACCCTAACCCCAACCCTAACCCGAATCCTAACCTTAGTCCATAAGTTAGACCGGTGCGGCTAATTAGTTAAAACTCTTGCTTAGATATTATATTGACCCAGCTAAGTTAGATTGCATTTAAATTATATTCAACTGAACACCCAAGATCAACAGCCTCACTGCCGGAGTCACTTTTGAGTCAAAATATCAATGACATTTACTTTCATTCAAATTCATTTTTCTCTTTGACATCCCACGATCACTCATGACGCTTGCTTTGAAAAAAATATATACTTCATTTACACAAACAGGGCTTCGTCAATAACAGATCCCTAAGAAAAAAACTTGTCCTCTACGCTCAAGCTAGCCAATTTAAAGCCAAACTGTGGGATGTTTATGCCTACCGGAGGTTTATGCAAGCACAACCGTTTTCAGTAAGTTGTTTTTGTGGTTGTTGTTGTTGTTGTTATTATTGTTGTTGTTGTTGCTGTTGTTGTTGTTCTTCTTCTTCTTTTTCTTGTTGCTATTGCTGTTCCTGTTGTTGTTGTAGCAGCTCTTGTTGTTGCTGTTGAAGAGCCAGGAGTATCCCCGGCCATCGATCGTCGGTGACACCAAATGAAGCCAGTTGTCGGATGTTGGTTGAGGCTCTCAGGGAGGTAAAAAGCTCGACACCTGCTCAAATGGAAACTCGGACGACTGGTCGATGCTCCGCCGATCCTGAAACTGTCATCAGCATGTCCCTAATCACCAGGAGACATTCTTCGTGAAGATCTTTCCAGCAGACGACGAAAACGCACAGTTGCTGGTCAGGTCTTTTTTGGAGATTTGCCAAACAGGGTAGCCACAAAAAGTTGCCACATACCCTGCTTGCCCACCGGGCGCCGCGTGGAGGCTTCCCTAGTGTGACAGGCATCGCCAAGTTTGTTTGCTTAGTTCGTCTCCTTCCATACCTACTCAACTGGTTTCATTTCTTGGTTTGCCTCCTTTTTTATGGGTATTCGTCACAACATTCACGATAAAACCATACAATACCTGATACGTAACAAAAATAAGCTATAGCGAAATTAATATAAAACCAAAGCCTCATCCCCATGAGGAGAGCAGGATCAAACAACATAACATGCAACTCCACACAGGACTTATATCAATTAAAATAAACGTTATTAAAACCCAAGTCAAGAATTTCGCCGATCGAAGACTAGCAATCAATCATATTTAAGAAAACCTCTTTGTATCAACAATGAACTTGATGGCTTCAAGGCAAACATTTTTGTTAACATCACTATCGCGATTACGATGACCGTATAGCAGAATTGTGCAGAATACATCGGCGCAAGCACAAGATACGGAAAATCCTAATAAGCTAGAAACGGTGTCAAGTAGGGTGGTATGATGGTTGGTAAAAGCACTGCGTTCGAGCATTTGTCTCCTTAACTTAAGTACAACCGAATGGAGATATTGTGGCCAGGGCTCAACTCCTAGATAAGCCCGGTTTCTCGAGTGTTACAACCTCCTTCATTTTACTGGCTGTATGCAGGCCAAGGGACCTTTGACCTCACCTGAATCCTGACGAAGAGCATGCCTAATACTGACTGACGCAACGTCAAAGAAGCTGGAATCAGACCGAGCTTCCCCCGAAACCATTTGTAAGACTGGAGTACATCTGCCTGCAAGCCTGGTCGGCTCCGTGCGTATGTCAGATCGTGCCGCTGTAGTCGAAGCTGCACCTGTGGGGCTAAAGATTGAAACGGAAACAAAGGTTTCAGACGGAACAGAGGTCCAACGTCGATTAAGCGCACCACGTTTCAGCGCGCTTCATTTATGCTACCACGTTTTAGATGAGCGGCGTTTCAGCGCATCTCGATTCAGCTCATTTTCTCCGCAAGAATGTGTTGCTCACATAGATCGAGATCCTGTACGAGATCACGTAACCTGTGTCGATCGCAAAGATCTTCCGCCATTTTTTGGGGGAAAACACAGGCGTCCAGCACCTAGGCTGCTGAGTGCACGTATCTGGAATTCCTTGCCTACTTTCTCGTCTGCAGACTTGACTATTTAAGAGAGAGAAAATCTTGGGGTTCATTGCTTACGAGTTGCTGCGATTTCTGGACATGAATTTCGAATGCTTAATGCGATTATCTCTATGGTTGGTCATTACTCAACACGACATGTTGATATTAACGGTAAGATTTTGACGAAGGAAGGGAGCTGTAAATCAGTGAACACTTTCAGATGTAGTAGCGGTTCAAGGTAAAAATAGAGATTTAAACAATTTTTGAATAGCTGCAATCTCTAAATACTAAGGTTACAAGACGGGGAGTTGGAAAGCTGATGCAGGTTAAATAGTCTGGGGCAAGATAACTTTTCAATATGGCCGTCTGCGCACAAATTCTTTAATGTCATTCGTATTTCTATTTTTGAATATGTTCAAGGTTTGATCAGTAAAGTTTGAAAATGAATTTTTGCAGGAATATCTTAAGAAACTTTTGCTGAGAAATTTGCTTGATTGGAAATCGGCTTGGGCTAAAGTTTTCTAACTTAAAAGTGCCCATTGTCAAATTTTATTTTTGTGCGCATGAACAGTTATTCAAGATTACCGCTTCGGACACGTTTAGCCTTATTGGGAAGCCTAATTCCCAGCGTTGGGAAAAATGAAACAGTGTCTAACTTAGCGTTGAAATTCATATGATTGGCAGGGCAGTGGAAGTGCCTGGGATCAAGAGTACGCATGCCTTGCGCTTTGAATATTATATTTGCATTAAATTACGCGCGTTAAGCTGAATTTCTACGCACCATATAAATGTGCGCTAAAATGTGGCTTGCGCTGACATGTTGTTGCGCTGAATCAAGGCAGGTGAAAGAAGCTACGTTAAAACGTTTGCACTGAGTCTTTGTTACGCTGGAGCAGACGGTACGAACTTGTCCGAAGTCAATTTTGAAACATTTCTGAGGAATAAATAGTAGGATTAAGTTTGAAACTTACCTGCGATTTATAGAAGGCTCCATACTTTGAATCTTGTTATTTTATATATTCTTTCACCCTCTACAGTTTCAATATAACTGCCTCTGCGATAGCCTTTTTGGAACTTCTACCGACTGCTGAGGAAAATCTACAATTTTCACCGTTTAGTTCGAGTACTTCTTTGACGCCCGTGAGATTCTCGTGCCCTATAATTCATCCTGCCTAGGCCTATTGCCACATACTGGCTTACGCTTTATTAACGTCTCTGTCTGATCTTCTATCTTCTATATGTTACCGATGAGCTTTTTCAAACGTAGCTCTTTTCACGAGAGTTTTTAGCGGTGCCTGCATTGCATGATGTACAGACGCTTGCCAATGGACAAAACAGCTGGTGTCGAAGATTTCTGCAAATTCAATTATGACTTCACGTTTTGCTTTCTCTTTTAGTATTCTATTAAGTAAACAGGTGAACAGAACTTAACAAGAAGCATTAACATTATTACATTATAATACATTACAGTATTAGTTCAATAGCTTCAAAGGATATGATTGCCCTATAGATATATGAATTAGTACAATCCTTCTTATCAAAGATGCTTTCCTTAATTTTAGATGAAATGTTGATGCAATAATGCTATTCTTCTTACGTTGATGAAACAAAGCGTCACATAAACAAGAGAGTTTCTGAACACAAAGGCCTCTCTCTAAGTATCGGGAAAATGGTCGAAGGCCAATGCAGCACGGCTGTATATGTATAGATATTGATCTTCTTTTAACGTTACTTTATAGGTTCTTTACTATCTGTTCCAGTTGGGAGGCAATCCATCGTAAAGTTTGCAACAAAAGATCTTTCCTCAAAAGTAACGCGTTTCCGAAGTCTATCATTGATAGCATGATAAAAAGATTTTTTGATTGGATACACAGTGGTAAATCCATTAGGAAAGATGACCAAGAAATAGGGTGCGTTGAAATCATCTTGCCGTTTCTTGGCTCATTATCTAATAACGTAACTCAACAAGTAAGAAAGATCCAGAAGCGACATCTGCCTCAATTAAAAATTGTGCCCGTATTTAAGTCTTATTGTCGCTTAAGTTCATTGTTCTCTTATAAAGACAAGTTGCCATTATATTTATTATCTGGCGTGATTTACAAATACACTTGTAGTAGATGCAATTCATCTTATATCGATAAGGCCAAGCGCCATATTCGTACTAGGATTTCGGAGCACCAAGGTCGCTCACCACTTATTAAGCTGATCGCAAACTTATTAAGGGACAATGCCCCACCACTGTCAGAGAACACATGCTGTCCTGTGACACATCTGTGTCTTTTTCTGATTTTAGGATCATAGGGATGGGTGCCTGCCATCGATTTCTGAAAATCAAAGAAAGCATATATATAAGAAATGATTGCCTTAACCTTAACATTCAGGGCCAATCTTTTCCTTTGAGATTATTTGCTTGATTTTGATTTTTGTTCTTCTGTTTGGTTTGTTATTGATAGCATTTCACTCGCATGCATCTGCAGCTTCTGTAACTATTTTCTTTTCGTAAATAGCCTGAAGATGACAAAAGACATTTTTGGTCTGACCAATCTAATCAAAGAAAGCACTTGTGTTTTCAAGTAGGTCAATGTCTTCCATAGACGTTATCCTTAACAATAGACCCAAGTGCTTTCACAAATCTTGCGCCGCCTCTGTAGGGTTAAGTGACTATCACAAACTTATATTTACCAGCATGAAGTCGCATTCACCTCGCCAGGAAATGAAAAAGATAAAATACCGCAGCTTTCGAAAATTCGATACGGAAACCTATGTCTCCGATATTGCAAACATCAACGTTCAGAATGCAAACGTAAATGCGAATGATTTTTATGAGAATTTAACAGAAGCGATAACAAAAGTTGCCAACAAGCATGCACCATGGAAAATAAAAACGATTTGAAGAGAACAAGCTCCTTTTCTGACCAAAGAATTGCAAAAGCCAATTATGAACAGATCTAACTTGAGATCCGTCAGAATGCAAAGCCCGCAATGGAAAATATTGCAAACTACAAAAAGATGAGAAAAAAGTGCGTGGCATTTAAAAGAAAAGCAATTAAAAACTCGTCTCAAAGAGCAACGGAAAACGGCATTATGTCTAACAGGAAATTTTGGAACTTGATAGATCCGTACGTCAGTAATAAGGGCAGCAACACACAGGAAGACATTCTGCCAGTGGACCGTGAAAATATAGTTGTTGACACACAAGAACTAACGGAAATCTTTAATAAGCACTACATTAATATTGTTGAAAGTAGTTGCGGCTGTAAACCAAAACACTGTTCGATAGATTTTGCACACGATAACATAGAAAAGCTTATCCAACACATCATGTTAGCGTACCGAGATCACCCGAGCATCATCGAAGTAAAAATTTCAGTATAACTTAGCTGATAGCCAGATTTTTGAATTTCTGGAAGTTTCTGTGGGAGAATTAGATAAACTATTGCACAGTTTAGATGAACACAAATCCACTGGGGAAGATCAGCTGTCTCCTAAGCGGATCAAACTGGCTGCAAACGTTCTAGACGTACCAATCGCGAAAGCCATAAATGCAAGCATTTTTGAAAGGACCTTCCCTGATCGTGCAAAAATGGCTGCAGTCACTCCCTTATACAAAGGAGACGATCGCGTGCTAGCAAAGAACTACAGGCCTGTCCGCATTCTAAATGCTATCTCGAAGATTTATCAAAAGGCTTTAAAACAGCAGATTGTCCCGTTCATAGACAAAAATGGTATCTGTTTTTCTTTCTGCATACAGGAAAAATCACAGCTCTCAGAATCTATTAATCAGATTGTTAGAGGAATGTCGATCAGATCTTGACAATGATTTCTTAGTCGGTGCTTTGCTAATTGATTTATCGAATGCGTTTGATAGCATACCACACGACTTACTAATAGCCAAACTGGGAGCGTATGGGTTCGGTAAAGACTCTCTAGCTTATTTTTACACATGCGTAAAAGGATGAAAACAGGCTGTTAGAATAAGAAATATCTACAGTACATACCAAACAATCTTATCCGGAGTACCACAAGGATCCATCCTTCGTCCCATTTGTTCAATCTTTTTATAAATGACCTTACTCTCTTCATTCAAAATGCAGAAATACATAACTACGCTGACGATAATACACTGACTGCACATGCATATAGTATTCCTAATTTGATATAACTGTTGGAAGAAGAGTCGACAATTGCAATTCATTGGCTAGACTCTAATGAGATGATTCCAAATCCTGAAAAATTTGACGCATTACTTTTGACCAAGGACAACGCAAATACAGTGGAAATAAAATATGCATAAAAGACGAAGAAATTTTTCCGCACAACTGGGTAGCACTGTTAGGAGTTACAATTGACAATAAATTGACCTTTGACGAGCACATAAGCGACATATGCAAGAGAGCGGCTGCTCACTTGAATGCTCTCATCCGTCTAAAATCAAACCTTACTTTCACATCCAAGAAAATCGTCGTCGAAAGTTATATACATGCCAATTTTAATTACTGCCCACTCGTTCGGCACTTTCTTTGGCACAGTCGCTTTCCAAGATCGAAAAAATACAAGAACGAGCCCTGCGGTTTGTCTACAATAACTACACAGACAATTACACTCAACTACTCGAAAGTGCGGGAAAGACATTGATAGAGAGTGAGGCGCTTGCGAAGCTTGTGTTTAGAAGTTTTCAAAACCATTAACAACATGAGTCTTAAGTATATGAAAGATATCCTTCAACTACCAAAAAATAGGCATTCGCCATTACATCCGTATGACTTAGCCGTACTGAAACCTAAGCAAGTCTCTTTTGGATCTAGAAGTCTAAGATTTTAGGCTCAAAAATTTGGAATTCCCTACCAGAACATATTTAGGTCAAGTTCCAACGAAAGACTCTTCAAGTTGAATATAAAGAATTGGGACGGATCTAAATATTTATGCCATGTTTGTGAGCACCACCTTAAGGCACAAGGTAGCTTTGGCCTCTCGGTCTGTTGTGTTAATTTTGGGCTGCGTTTGTATGAAACGCAAATTTTATCTCGGTGTAGCTAGCTCTTTATGAATATGAGATAAATTTTCCTTTTTTCATTATATTATGTGGGTGTTTGAGAAACCGAGTATAAATACATTTACTACTACTAATAGAGACTTATTTTCTCACTCTGTTGTTCATACTGGTGGAAAATCCATGTACATACACACATATATATATATATATATATATATATATATATATATATATATATATATATATATATACACTATGCATGTATGCGCACACAAATGTTTTTGATTTTCGCTTAAA
>QQSS02256800.1:0-20249 GCA_003687565.2 Craspedacusta sowerbii | reverse complement strand
ATAGATAGATAGATGGATAGATAGATAGATAGATAGATAGATAGATAGATAGATAGATAGATAGATAGATAGATAGACCCTAGGGGTCTTGATTGATGCTTCCCTGACGTGGAATCCCCATATTAAGAAACTCTCCAAAAAGTTATCATGAGTTGCTGGAGTTCTATCAAAGGTTCGTCATTACGTTTCCTGGGAAACACTTAGAAGTCTGTATTTGAGCCTATTTCAAATTCATCTATCATACAGATGCCTTGTTTGGGGTTTCGCAAAGACAAAAACTTTGCAACGAACATATCGTATAGAAAAGCGGGCGCTCAAAATTATAACGTTCTCGGATGTTGACGATCCGACATCACTATTTGCGGAAATGAAATTACTGAAGCTTGATGATATAATAGAACTGAATAGATCTACATTTATGTTTGACTGGAAAAAGCAACGACCTTGAAGCATGCGAAATGACCGAAATAAACACCTCAATGTGCCAGTGACTCGAACTATTACTTATGGTGACCTATCCTTAACTAGTGTTGGAACCAAAAATCCAGAATAAGCTTATGGACTCCGATTTTGACCTGAGTGTTAGTAAAACGCAGTTAAAAAGAAATCTCGTTGCTCTCTATACTGCTAAGTCTTTGGAGTAAATTAGGCAGCCTAGTTAGCGAAATGTGTTGCCTGATATAAATTCATTGAAATTCAGCATTGCAACGTAACCCGCTTGACCCACAATTGCTTACACTTGCTTGCAATTTTTCTTAAAGCTATTGCAACGACCTTACGTTTGATGTGCGTTTCTATTATTAATTTTATATTTCGTTTTATATCAGCGGAGAATACCCATACTTCCGTATAGAAGTATTAGGGGGCTCTTCAACTCCGATTGGCTATGCTACGAAGAGCTCTCCCTCCCATTTCGCATTTACTTTATTTCGCTTATGTGTTTACGGGTAAGCTTTTGTATGCTCTTTGGGCAAATAAATTCTTGTCTTGTCTTGTTGAACTTCTGCTCAGAAACCTCCGGTTCCGCGTTTAAACAAGAAACAAGTCTAGCTTTTGGCGCACGCAGAAGAACGGTCTGTCAAGACCTTGTACCTGCCCTGTTCAACTTGGACATATATGACCTCTTTATAAATCTGCACGTCAATTTGTCTACGCAGTCGACATTTGTTTTGCAACGCAAGCAGGTTCGTATAGCAAACTTGAAACCACCCATACGACCGACATTGCCAACATCCCCAACCACTGTCGGCAGTGCCGTCTAAGCCCAACGTCGCGAAGAGCGTTGCGAGCGCCTTCCACCCACACAACGCGAGTGAAGCTCGAGAATGTCCTATCCTGATGAATGGCCAGAAACTAAGACATGACTTCTATTCGGTCTAGCACGGGGTCACACGAGATCGCACAAGTTCAAAAAACACCTGTCCAAACTGCAATGAAACTTAAAAGATGGAACAATTTGCTCTCCCAGCTCGCTAGCACAAGCCTTAGCTGCAGTCTAGTCAGCAGCGGAATACTGCTGCCCGGTGTGAGGCCGATCCAGCCATGCTCACTTAGTATACTCGTAGTTGAATAGCAATGCGCCTGATTACATAATGTCTTCGTTCTGCTTGTTCCGCCAGCTCCTTGGCTGCCTGTCTTAGCCAACATTAATTGTCCATCCGAGACTCCGTCGTCAAGCTGCAACTGCTGCAATGCTGTCCCAAATCCAGAGGAGCACATACCTGCCTGTGTAGCATATTTATTTTATTTTAATTCGGGCCTGGGCAAGACTTATTAGCGTTGATTCGTTACAGTTTTTAGTTTTACCGGTTGTCTCGCCCCACGCCCTGTGAGCTCATTTATGTTGCGATGTAGTTAGATTTTCCATTCATTGCGAGTTTAAGATTAAAGGCTGAACGATCACGAGTTCTAGAGTTTGAGTTGACGAGTTCAGGATCAAAGTCGATCAAGAATACATGAAGCGGAGTGTAAGCTTTTAGAGTTTTAGAGTTAAGATTAAGCAGACCAAACAAGTGGCCTCCAGTAAGTCAAATCGCACACTGATAGAGTGGGCTTTCCCGATGATTTTGATTATTGTTAAGAAAAGGAGTTTGGAGTAGGAAAAACAGAGTTGTAGTCTATTTTTCTATACGGTGATGTTGTATTTGATTGCATTTGATGTATTTGATGTTCTATACGATGATCTTGTTTATTTTTTGCACGATGAAGTTGTAGCCCATTCACCGGCCAGGCTTTCATCATGGCGCTCTACATGGTTGTGCGATACCAGGGACATCACATAACCTGCTCTGGAAACGTGAATGGGGGCGGCTACTGTGGTAAAAAAAAAATGGCTTGTGTCCAGCCGCTATCTGCAAGCCCGGGTTTGACGCTCGGGTTAACCGGTTTCGGACAGGTCAAGGCACCTGTCGGGCCAGCCTGAATCGTTGAGGCATAGAACAATCGGACCTATGCCAGTGCGGACAGCGTCAGATATACCCACATCGTGGACGAATGTCAAATGTTGAGTAGCGTTTTTCATAAACTGACATTTTCTGTCCCTCTCTTACAAGATTTTCCCAACACGACTTAAGCCCTAAATTCATCCAAAAACATCGCGAGGCAAGCGCCAAGAATATGAACTCTAACATGCAATCACAAGCTACATTTAACGCCACAACATCACATTACAAACCTCGCAAGCAAAACAAGGACTAGATTGCTGCCAACTACAGCAATGGCGATTGGCTATTCTATTTGCTAAGTAGTACCACTAAAGGCCACAGCCTCCAATTACCAGGCAATGATGATAATTGTCAAAACAAATCAGTCAGCAATATTAGCAGAAATAGAAACAAGAACTCCAAAAGCAAATAGCCATTACATTCACTGAGTTTCGCAAAACCCCAAAGCAAAAGAAAGTATTAGATCGGCATCAACTGAAAGCGATAATTTCTCGCACAACGTAGCCCTGAACTCATATTCCAGGCGAATATAAGCAAAAACCTTAGACAATATGAACGCATTTTGCGATAGGAGGTAAACTTAATTGGTTTGCCTTATTACGGAGCGAATCAAACGACAGAAGCAATGAATGCGTCCAAAGACAATATCTCATTCTGCAGGCGCGTACTCGTCAGAATCTGTCTTACGGAAATGAACAGAGCAAGAACAAGAATTGTAAGTGAAATCACATGCAACCAGCTGCCATATATTTAGTTTACGCATTCACCAAATGCAATATAAGCTGTGGCATACATGTTGCAAGGATTTCGCAGCTTAAGCGACTTGAACGAATGATGCTCGATAGACATTAACCAAGCAATATGCCACTTCGTCACTGTATGTAATAGTCCACCTACCAGCACGGACGGTAACACATGCACATAAAATTCGCATTAACCAAACTTTCGTTAAACCAAACATTCGTTAACCAAACTCTGGGCAGTCAGCATAATAGGAAAAAAATTGAAGTTTTAGCAACCAGACCTTAACACTAGAGACGCCTCTTTACAAAACGTACGCAGTTAATCGCTTCTCTTAACTTATGCGTCGCCTCTAATTCATGCGTTTACCATGTTATGCTATTAATTACAACAGTGCACTAGTAACATGCTCATCAGAAATACTTTTAGGATTGTATGTAAAATCTAAGCAAAGAAAAAGCGACGATGTAACAACAAACAAGCCATTAAAATAAGATCTAATAACTACCTTGGACATAAGAAATGGCAACCAGACAAACATGATTTAACACAGTCAACATGATAAGACTGATTGCATCGGCTGCAATCAATCATTGTTCCTTCCTCACGCTTGCATACGTTACATAAGTTCAGTTGCCCAGCAATTACATGCTCCAAGCAAGTGCCAACTACCTCCTGGTAGATTAACTTCCGCACATTTTCAGTGATCAACGGTTCATCAAGCGACATCTCGTTCCTATAGAGAAGTGCGTACCACAGGATAGCTACTGCACTGTCCCCAACTGAAACATTTGCGCTGTGTGTAGGAGTGGTCAAAGCCCAGTCATGTTGCGTATCATCGGCATGCAAAGCCATTTCCATAGTTATAAAAGCAACCAAAGCTTTATGAGCCGCAAGCACAATATCGCACACGGGTTCGTTCGCAGACCTCAATGGATCGAGGTAAGCTATAGTTTTTAAACTAGTGTCTACAGCAAATAGTACCCAACGATCTGCTTCCTGCAGTTCGCTAGGAACAAGAATGATAACTTGGCGGCTTTTATTACTAAAAACATTCGTATCCCAAAACTTCTCAAGACACGGCTCACCCGATAGAAGTGACCTTGCCTTGGAAGTTGACACGTACAGACAGTTTTTGCCGCTCGACGTCAACTGGTACAAAAACGAATTAAGGATGGATTCATGGAGTCTACCCGGGAAGAAACTAGGCATCCCCTCTTCAATCCTAAGCAATTCATCGTCGCTCATTTTGGTCTGTAAACTTTTGATATGTGCCAGACTAAGTACATGCTCGCCATTTGTTAACAGACCCTGGTAGATGTCACTAACTGACTGCAATGCTGGCAAGTGTAGTTGGCTTCCCATTCTAGAGCGCCCTCTGCATTTGATATGTCTGGTTCGCTTCGTGCTTTTGGACCGTCCGCTCTTGACCGAATTCGGGGTCCACTCATAATCGTCTTCAGGCAGTGGCTGGGTAGGCAAGTGCACATCATATTCTATATCATCAGATATAGACTCCGCTTCCTTTGCCACGATAACATCAGAGGAGCACATAACTATTTGAGGCTGACTGCAGCGAAACTTTGGGTTAGGCTGGATGTTTACATTTGCCATAGTCGATAGTGCGAGTTTTAGCATACGATCTTCCGGTGTCTCCAGATGATTGCCTGTCGCACGCTTACGAAAAGTGCTATATAAACCTAAGTCTGGCTCAATCTCCACACAAACAGGCGAACTGATGCTCAAAAGCTTAGACTTTTTCTCAACTAACGGATGCACACCAGGTACCTGGTCTACATGGATCACCTTGCGCTTCTTGGAGGAGACCTCGGCCTGTTGACCGATGCTATAAATCACTTTACATTCCTCCATGATACTTTGTAGCCTAGAATCAATGAAATCCAAAGAGTACCTCTGTATATTGTCACTATTAAGATAGCAGCTCAAGGCCCGAAGATCGGACTTAATTCGCTTCATCTTTTCTAGGCGATTTTCATCTGGATCTCCTGCTGCGTTAGAATGTGCTTGATTAATCAAAGTAAGTTTCGGCTCTTCCGCGTGGCCCGACGCTTCAAGCGAGTTAACAGTGTTACCTGAAACAACGAGGTGATCTCCTGCGGTACTGTTTGCCTGCAAACTTCTGCCCAATGAATCTTGCGGCTCATTGCGACACTGAATAACACCTATTCGCATGCTGTGAACTTTGTGTACGTGTTGGCAAGGAGTAATTGTCTCACCACTACACGAGCAATGGTATAGATGAGTACACAGTCCAAAACACTCCAATTTTAAACACCTTTCTCTGCAGAAATCCCTTGTACATGCATCCGACTTCAAAGAGACGACAAACGACTCTTCCTTTATTACTTGCAAATCGGCAGGATTCTTCTTCATCGTCTTTACTACCCATCGGTTGTCAGTAGCATGGGTATCAACGACACTGCAGTTCGGAATGCTCAAACCCAGCTCATGTTCAGACAGCAGAAGGTCAGGCTCGACAGGATTAAGCATGAGCTTCAAGCCACGATTGAAGTAGTCCTCGTGCTCCAGCTTCAAAATTATGTCCAACAAGTCATCAGCTGACCGAGGTCTCGCGCCATTCTTCGATTCTCTCTTAATACGGTCATACATTCGATCAGCATAAAGAATATGATCAAAGTCACTGAATTCTACGTTGCGATGGCAACAAGCCCATACATCAGGCTGACTCAAGTAGTTTGCCAAGAAATACGAGATGAAATTAGGACATCGCGGCTGATAATTGTGAACAAACTCGGTGGCGATGCATTCAAATTTGCTGCTGCTACGTTCCTCTAACATAGTAACAAAAATGAAATAGAGTTCTTGCTGTAAAGATTCGTCTCCAGGACATTCCTCGTGAATTTTTTGGCACCAAGCCCTGTGCAGATTCCATTTACAAAGAACATGTTGGATGCTCCCACCAAAAACACTGCGAAAAGCGTAGAACTCATTGAAAGCATTCTCTGTCATGACTGCCGATATCTTAAGGTCATCACTAATCACTCTTTTGCGCATTTCGGAGAAAAAATAAACAAAAATTGCATCGTCTCGCGAGTTCGTGATCAAAAATGCAACTGGATAACCTTTGTGATACTCATCAAGAACTTTTACCGTAACAACATAAAGTTGCGTACTAATAAGACTGTCTGTAATGTCAATAAATACAATTTTGCTAGCATGCTTTTCAAACATTTCTTTTTGCTCCCTTGTCTGAATCCCGATCAAAAGCAAGTCCTTTGAAGCAGCAATCTGATCAATCTCATGCGGGCCCAACTCAACACTACTACCTTGATCTTTATAAAGCAGCACAGGATTGTATGTCTCGTCCAAAAGTTTCTGAACTTGAATGGTAACAGGATCTGGGTCTAATGCAACAACCTTGCTTCCAGTCTCTTTAATTTGCATACGCTTAGCCAATGTCTTGATGTTGACAAGTGTCACAAACTGCCTCTTCGACGGAGCAAAACGATCTCCGCGGCTCTCTCGCACATTCTCACTGCTTTTGAATTCTTTGTATATTTCTTCGGAGGACATACCAGTGGCCAATTTCTCCCTGATTTCAGTACGCAGCCAGTCTGGCATGCGGCGATATAGGAAGTCCTGGAAACTGAGTTTGTGATTGTGAGACTTGCAGTACTGCACTGTTACTCGGCCAGTAGGTTTGTCTAGCCTCGCGCGCATGCGCGCAGGGCAAAGCTTCTCGCCAATCACGAGGTCCTTGTACTTCTTCTGTTGACCGCCTTTATACTTGTAGCCGCTTTTTCCTTCCCGCTGACAGGTGAAGTTCGCCAACATGTAGTTTTTGGCATTCGTGTGAGTCGAGTTCTTAGAAAAATGAACAAAGTTCGCATCTTCTTCCTTTTCTTTCCATTCGAGGAAGTCATCCCAGCTGTTGAACACGAGATCCTCCTGGACGCACTTGACGTTGTGCACGTCACGCAAGTGGTCCAACATTTTCTGTCTATGATAAAAAGTCTTTTCACAGCCCGGATGTATGCACTTGCTCGTTGCTTTCTGCAAAGGCGCATCAACATTTCTCCTATGAAGGAGAAGGCAATGCTTTTTAAGCGCAGGCTTTGTAACATATAAACGGCCACAGTCTTCGCACTTGTACTTGAGTTCTCCTTTAAAGGAGCTAAACTTTTCCGCACTTGAAGTGAGAACAAAGCCATTGCTAACTTGCCCATGCACGCTGGAGCAATGAGACTTACAATCCAGCCTGGTTGAAAATACTTGTGAACACGAGAGACACCTATATGCGGCAGGCACTTGGGAAACTTCTTTGGACACAATCAATCCGTTCTGATTTAGATCGGAACACTCAGCTTCATCTTCAAACTCAATGTCATCCCCATTATCATCCTTCAATGGAACGGGGCCACATTCTTTTTCACTAAACGTTTCTCGATCGGGAATAGCCATTTGATGTTCCAGCTTACTTAAACCATGAACGACGGGAGCCACAACAACTGACACATCCCCACCACTTTGCATCGCCAAGGCAGTTAACTGGCTAACTTGGTCATTAGTTAAAGCAATAGCACCTTCGGAAAAGGACAAAGCTTCGCCTACGCTGTTCTCCGAAGTGCCCAGCCTCGTGAAAACCATAGTTGGCGTGCTATCCAACGCCATACCACTAGCGGCATTCTCAATCACTAACTTGGACTTTTGGTCTAGCACAATATCTAGAGTGCCGATGCATCCAAAAGGATTCAAAACTCCAGCTGCAGGCGGTCCAACATTTACACTTCCGACTTGCAAGCTTTGGGTGGCGTCTACATTTGCACGAGAAGAAAGTGCTCCCAATTCAGAAGCAACAAGCATGATGTCAGAAGCTAATGCCATCTGCAGACCGCTGCTTCCTCCGCTACCCAAGGCGCTTGAAGCATTCTGGAGACGGGAACTTGACAGCGCACGCTAAAAAAAGATCGGCAGATTGAAAAAATTATAATAAAGAGCAAGAACACACAAATGGAAAATCCATTGACAAAAACGATCAGCTTGCTACAACGCCAATAACTTCACAAATAAAAATCAAGACCAAGCAAGATGGAGCAACTTCCGACAAAGTTCGCAAACATCCTTAAGAACACTTAGATGACGTACTTTGCTAAGTACAACATTTTTATGCGTGCACGTCACCGTGATTATGAAGGCTTTCAGAAGTATTTCTAGTGGAAAATGCATTTCATAACGCATAAGAAAAATCAAACGCAATACATGATAAGTCTGACTACGAAATCATACTCACTATACTAGTGCAAGCAGCAAAAAAGAAAAAACGAAAAGGAAAATGCTGTAAAACAATTATTAAAAAGCAGTATGGTCATTGCACAACTCTGAGCCAAAATGACGCAAGAACACCTTTATATTGGATTAGAGAAGCAGGCAAAAAAGAAAACCACGACAGCGTTGGAATGCCTTGCACAAAGCTTGACTTTCACTAAGGGGTTTCAATTCACAATTTGGCCATATGCAGCTTAATGGCACAGCATTACTTCAATTCAAGTTAAAACCAAATGACGAGCAATAACATTGGATTACACCTTTTTATTTCTACTTAAAGCTCGCAAACATGATGACACCACTACTCTTCAACTTAGTCCTATTCAACTTTTGAATTGCTTGTACATTGACTTGTGATCGAGCCTGAGGTTTATAAATTCTCAAGTCCATAGCCGAGCGCATGCGATACTTGTCTGCCAAGCAAATGAATACCCAACAGTGCCTCTTTTTGAAACCATGTACACAAGCATTCACACAACAAGCGAGCAATTCCAAAATGTAGGGGAGCATGCGCTGCGAGAATTCATCATTTAAGACACTTCCTTAGAGGTGTATATTTCAAGGACAACATGTGCACTAGTCATGGTAACAGCCTGATAAAGGGTTTAATACAAACAAAGCCAAACTTAGAAGAGGGAAATCCTATCAGAAAAATAATGAAACATCTCTCGGTATGCTGGGTAGCTAACCGTGATGTCCACGTGATTTTTTTCCCAACTGAGTACGATAACTCTGCCAGGCACAGGCTTTTCTTCAAAAGCAACACAAACCTAAATTAGCATTTGTGGGTAAGTAGAAAATTTGTCGCCGAAAAACAATCAATTATTGGTTGGATGCACAGATTTGCATCATTCTGTTACACTACTTTTGGAAGGACTTGCTTACATTTTCATGCACTTCTCTAAAAAAAACTCCAACTTTTTAAAAAACGGGGTTAATGCTGCATATTTTTGGCTGGCACAGGTACTCTTGCCTAAATAAAGGACCTCTTTTAAACTTTACCCTGTTAGAAATCAACCTGTTCTTGATGTTATAGTATAAGCAAGCAACAAATTTGAACATTGGAGTTCGGACTTCCTAAAACATAGTAACTCTACGTGAAGAAAAAATTTCAGGAAAACCCGAAAACAGATTTACATGAGTAAAATAACCCCAGAAATGCTAGACGCCTCCAAATCATATGAGACCCTTCATGCACAATATATTTCAGCTAACTAATGAGAGCAAGGCTTCAATTTTCAAAGAACATTTCAAGCAAAGCCTGCCCAGTGCAGATTGCTCCCTCTTATGCAATACTTAGCATAGTACATGAAATATGCTAACAAAACTTGATAGACACTGAGCAATGGGACAAAAGAATGTAGGTTCTTTGTGTATAGCAAACAAAGCATGACATACGAAGGTAAATGGTTGATGTCTGTAGATCATTTATAATGCATACTAATATAATTTATAGCCCAAAACTACTATCTCTACACAAATCTACTCATTCCGATTTAACATAATAGAAGACCGGGAGAATTTCAGTTCTTTTAAGATTATAGATTGGGAGAATTTCAGTTCTTTTAAGACACTGTTCATCCCCGAGCCCATGCGAATCCATTTCCTCCAAGATCCTGGGAATCCTCAACCTCCTAGTACTAGACACATTCAATTTGGTTGCATAGTAGACCAAGATTTCAACTGTTTTGACAACAGCCAGTCCTGTTGGTTAGTCAAATCAGGATAATGAAATGAAAATAGTGATTTGAAGTTTTGGTTGGCAGCATCTTGCAGGCATCTTGTGAAGCTAGAAACTATCAGTTGGTCACCTCAAATAAGACAGAAAGACAAACTGAGTTTGGCTAACCAGACAAAAAATCTGCGCTTAAGATTATAGATTTCTGGCAAGATGAGATGGACTATGGACCAGTACATGAATACCCATGATCACAACAAAGCAAAACAACTTTACTTTCATTCCGCTAGCGAGTAGATTGTGAATAGCTTGACTGATGTGATTCAGTTCCAGAATAAAGTAATGATGAAAAACCTTTGTAAATAAAAAAGTAAAGTTCACCAGAAGGTTGGTTCCAGACAGCTTCCTAGGAAATTTAAGTCTTTTTTCTTACAATTTCGGGTTCTCTATCTTGGTTTCAAGAACACCAAACCAAATGAAGCTGAATGAAAGGGTATGGTCGGCTTCCTAAAAATCGGAGATGTTAACTAAAACCAGATAAGAAATCTTCAAGAAGCATGGATTCGACACAAACGTAAGCAGAGAAATCAATAAATCTCACAGGACAAGACTATAAAGGATCATCAAAGCTGGCAGAAATAAGATCTCAATGACTTAGAAAGGAAACCAAGAAAACGATCCCTAATAATCATCTTTCCTAGTCCATTTGAGGTTCCGTTTTAAAGTCTACAAAATGTTAATAAAACCCATTTCCTAGTTCTGCGAGGGATCATGCAGCACAGCATATAAATAGCATTGTGAGGGGGGCTTTCCCGCCTCGAACTCAGGAATGCGATGTTGCTTTACATCAGGCGACGCCATATCGCCTATGTTCACGATTATTTGCGACAACCGATTAAAAAAAAAAAGAAGCCCAAACGCTATTTGGGGTTGCTGTGGCGGTAAGTAGAATTAGCATGGAGCCTTGCTCAAATGAAACGTAGCATAGCGTTTATAGCAAATTTCATGCAGTGTTTAAACATGAAAATTTCTGTGAAGGTTATATGAATATTGAAACTGAAAATCTTCGTTCCGTTGTTAGTGTCCAAACACATTAAGTTAATATTAAGAGACAGTAAATGCACTCTCTGTCCGATGAATGCAATTGTCAGTTATCTTTCTTCTACAAGTGCTTAACTTCTTTTCCCGAAAGCAGTGGCGTCATCAGGGTCGGTGTCACCAATTGCAGCAAATCCTTTGCGTCCTTTGTCGACCTTTTTCACACGAGGCTGTATTATAGACCATATATAATCTTTTAGGAAGCGTTCGTTAAATAAATCAGGAAGTCAATAATTAAATAAGAAAAACAAACTTAAAAAGTCTATCGTCAAGATAAGTCATAAATTATGAACTATATGAAAAATTCCAGTTGTTGTTATTTAACATTGAACTTTATTTTGTTTAAGTTTCCCTTCCTAGTTTTTGATGCTGAAAACTAGTTAGTCATATCGCAAAACCTTTAAAAGTGATAATATAGTCAGATTAGAAAGCCTCAACTGTCACATGGTTCGGATCAACTCTGCTCAGATAGAGCAGGCAGCATGCTCGTCTGTCTCGTCAAAGTTCTTATTTTTCATTTTGGAGTTACTACTTTGGGTCAGGTCGTGGTGGGGTGTCACCCACTGCGGCCTGCACCCTCCTTGTGACGCCACTAACCAAAAGATTTTTTAGAAGAATTCTTTCAACTGCTCATACCTCCCATTGTTAAGATTTGCAGAGCGGACTGGTGGAAAGTTTTTTTAAATCTCATTCACTGAGTTGCAATTCTTTTCCGCCATTTGATTCTCCTTTGCTATAGTTTATGTCTCAAAACCGTTTGTAAGTTCCAAGAAAGCAATTCACTTGCGCTTTTCTGCTAGAAGGTGACGAAAGCACGCCTAATTACTTTATTTGGCTAATTGATTAGTTATCAGCTACAGAAAGCAGCACCTTGGTGGAGTCTGACAAAAATTTTGACAATTCTTTCTTGTAAATTCTGATTTGCTGCTAGAACTAAGCAATAAGGGAGCAGTAGACACGGAGGAAATTTATGAACAGCGCCAGCAAATGTGGTCGCAGGCGATCTTGTAGCAAGCCTTCGTCGTGACAGACCACAACATGTCCAAATATATTGGTGTGGAGAGATCGTATTTTTAAGTAAATAAATTAACAATCTGCTATTCCAGCTCCACCAAAGTAAAGTTTTGAAAGGTTGCCTGTGAAATGTTGAGCTGATTCACATTTCAAACTGGTTAAAATCGCTATGGAGGAATTCCACTGCAGCGATTTACACGCGCGATCTAAACGAGTCTGACGAGTTGACAGATCTGAAAAAGAGGATGTCCGATCGCTTCACAAAAAGGCGACCCGGTCCCGTGATCGACTGTTTTCCAGAGTAGAACGTCTCAGTTCGCAAGTGCAAGACCTTACCAGGAAATGCAAGTTACACTGACATCGTAAGATGTCCAAGCGCGTCCGTTTATTTAGCGATTCCGTAGCTAAGTACACTGTTAAGAGGGAGTTTAACTCGCTCTCAAGTAATCACAATGCGATTTCGACTTCAATGACAGAATTCAGGTAATGAAATGATAACTTATGAACCCATTTTTAACTACCTAACATGTGCTCTTTGAAACGCATCTATGCATCAAGTTAGCAATTCAACATTCTCGTGCAAGTTCCTGGCCAGAAAGCGAGGATGTTTGATGTTTAAAATGCCAATTTTTGTAAAGAAGAAATGAAGAACACTCAGACTAGATACACATATCAAGCTAAATTTACTGGTACGTGAAATCGGATGAAGTTTGCTTTATACTGGAAAATTACCCACAGCGATTGACTTGCTAAGGTCAAGAAGGTCTGAATATGGACTGTTAATTTTCGACTTTAGAAATAATTATGGAGGAAGCCATCAATACATGGCAAGCATGCGACAAAAACAACATTTCTTCATTCACTTCGTGAAAATTGATGTCACATTTGTTGACCATGGCCAATTCCGTACGAAATTTAAGTATTGGTCCATAAAGGATTGGAAGCTAAGAGGTGTCGGAGTCTCGGAATTGTAAGTCTAGGTGAAAAAGAAATCTTTTTCCAGAAGTTGCAAGAACTCACTCATGTGACGTGAAACTGAGTTAATTTAATGATTCTCAAAATCCCGAATAGAGTTATGGAAATTTACAAGCAATTCATTGGAGCCTATTACGAGAATTCAATGAATGATAATTTGTTCCGGGAAAGATGCAAGCAAGAAGATTTCATTATCAAGTCAAATGGCAGTGAGGGATACATTCTACAAGCACAAAATTAGCATGGCATCACTAGGAATTTATGAAAAATGCATTTATCTCTAACAACTCACTGAATTTGACGCGAGTGAATGCTGCTAATGATTTAGGAAATGAATTTCTTGATTGATTTCTCTGGAAGTGACAATCGGAAAATAGGAAGAAAATTCTTAACTGATCTTAAAAGCTCGCGATGGCTTTATACAGAAATAAATTGCAAGAACGTGAAAGCGGATGAAAGTTTCCAAAGGAAAAAGTCACAACCAACCGGGGATTACAAATCTGGATTGCAAACTAGAGCAAATCTCCCTGGAACAAACGTCAAATGCAAAATGGAAAGTGTTATTTTGGGTCAATATCTCAAGCCCTAAGTATAATATTAAAAAGCTTGCTTTGGAAGCTAGAGAAACATGCCACCACCAACCCATGCATTGCAATGCAAATTGGAAAACCAAATCGAAGTTAAACTGCGGAAAAGGCAGCATTATTTCAGGCACAGCAAGCTAGTACAGGATAGGCAACAAAATGTGACAAGAAGTAATGGAAGACAAGTCCGATCTTAGAAACTGCTTGTTGGGAGAGATTGATCCTAAACAGAAACTGTGGCAGGCATCACAGGAAACTAATTGCGGCGAGCAAAAACCATTGTAAGTCGGTACCCAGAAGAAGGACTTATTTGCATTTCAGATTTGAGATTTGAGGAGAGTGCTCTTTCATATACGCTCTCTGTTTTGGACCCTGTTCTTAACTTAATAAACCTAATAATTTTTGTGACGTTTTGGTCCTTTCTTGGATCATCTTGGAACGAAAAACAAAAACAAGCAGAGCAAACATCGCCATAGTCACACCTTCCAAGTCCAGATAAAAAGTACCGGTACCAATTCAAACAATATTCAACAGCAGAAAACTTGGCGAAATGTATAGACCAACGGAAGCAAAGCCGAAGATTGTGAGTCAACAAATGCATTGCTTACAAATCTCAATGTGGCCAGTGCGACGCTGGCTATATTGGCATGACAACCCGCCAACTGCACCAACGTATCGAGGAACAAAAGCAACAGTCGATCTCAATTGATCAAGACTTGGCTACTCATCAGTTGCGGATCGATTTCGATTTTCATGCCTGTCTCACAACTCTGCGCAGGTGTCGCTCCAAATGAGAGTGTCTGCTAGTTGCATTTAGCGTTCAATCAGACTCGATTAAGTTGAAGCTGTTTAGCTCGACTTCAAAGATGTGCCTCTGGCAATATGTGGTCTGCTTTTTTTTTTCGTTTTTTATTCTTGTTCGTTTAGTCGAAAGATGGTTCATGAAAGGACCGAAAAGTCACATAAATTACTAGCCTTGCTCCTTGCCTTGCGGTCATGCATTGCAACTCTCTGGATTTGTTCTTGTCCGAATTGAGAGTTCTAAAAAGTTGCAAAACACCATGTAGTTAGGCATTGTCCGCAATCAAGGGTGAGTGAAGCTGGGTGGCAACAGTTTGATGAGGAGCGCAATAAGTAGCAAATTCTCGATTCCAAACGTGCCTAAACAGTATGATTTTTATTCATTAACGTCTCAAGTTGTTTAAAGCTTTGCCTAGCTCTTACCATATTATGATGCTAAACTTTGCACTATTTGTAAGGTGCTTCGTTAACTTGGTCGCAATCATTTTCCTTCGAAGCTTTCATAGTTTATTGTTTAGTTTTTGTTGCGATAAATCTGTGTGCTATTTGCGTAAGAGGTAGTCTGCGTAGGCTCATTCGTCCAGGGTCGAGACTGTTGGTCTGTAATTATTGTGAACTTTATAAGCAATCTTATAAATTAATTCTCCAAGGGAGATACCAAATACCATGTAACCCGAATAACACGTATTGCTAATAAATTTTTACTGTATCTCTTTAAGTCACATAATCCGATTGCGGCGAGTTAAGTCTGTTTGGAAACATGTAATTTCCTTTTTTCTTTGTTTGTGATATTAGGAATAAACCGTGTTCTGGTGCCACGAGTAGGAAAACCTGCTTCTACCGCGGCCTACAAGTGGGCAGTTGAAACAATTGCGGATGGTATGTAGGCATTACGCGGTTTGCATGCGTTATTCTTTATTATTACAAATTTTGGGGTTCCTAGTGTTATGATAGTGATTGCGTTGTTGTTGTTGTCAATATTTATAGTGTGTTATTTGATAGCAGAGCATGATTTTTGTTTTCTTAAATTGCTTGTAAGGTCTGTAAGTTCCAAGTGTTATGATAGTGATGATGTTCTTGTTGTCAATATCGTTTGGAAATGGAAAGCAGAGCATGTCCACACATGCAAAATCACAAGCGATCCTCATTTCAACCAGCAGCACCAAACGGTTTGGTGGTTTTACAGTTTGTATACACCACCTTAGCCATGAGAATAGTCTCTTACTTTAAATTAGGATGTCCAGATACAGATTGTTTGATATCTTTTAGATGCTTATTTCACTAGACTATGATTTGATGCACCCTGTTATAGCTGGTCATGCAAGCAGTCAGTTTCATATGGTCCTAGGAGAGTAACTTAATTTCAAAACTGAAAAATATTTATATGCTTATTTATATGCTTATTCCGATCACGATGCAAAATGTTTTTACATGTTCATCCAAAGCCATTTTGTTGGTATATTCTGAAAATGTTCTGATGCGCTTGGCAAAGTTTTCTATCATCAAAAGTGTTATTATATTAATTAGGTTTCTTTAGGTGCATAGCTGGTGTTTCAAAGTGTTGCAATTTCTCTCAATCAGGGTGCATGCAATGTGTTCCTATGCTATGTGTGGGTGCTTTGATGTCCCAACAGTTTTATTTGAACTAACAGTAAAAAATGCTGGAGATAATTAAGTGCATGGTCCATGTTCCATCTAGGCTTTGACTTTCACTGGAGCGCGCAAGCGGAAAATAATAGGTGTTATTAAAAATAATAAGAGTTGCTGTAGCATTATTACAGAGAATCTGCAAGCCTTCAATGGAAGCGTATCTCTTTCTGATTTTTTTATATTTTGTTTTAGATCTGTGTGTGTCTCATGATAGCTAGGCAATACAAGAGATACAGATGGCATGCAGAAGGTGATTAGAGTCATCCAATTTGCAGAAGTTTTAAGAAAGAATGAGGTTGGCGCGTCGATACATATGTGCTGCAGTGCTTGTAACGTCTCTCTTTTGGATTGGTGTGGATTTACTAGGTATGTTATGGAACAAAAAGCTAGAAGTGAGTGTTATAAATCCAGAGCAGTCACTGATACTAAGTGCTGGAGAAGGAAAATTAGATCCTGTTCGATCTGGAGGTGGATTAGTTACTGTCCAGTACTTTAAGCAGTTTTATAAGAGCCGTCTTCCTCCACAGCTTGGTAGTCCTGGAATGGATGGGTCTTCCGTTCAGAATCCTGCCCAAGAAAAAGCTTTGGAAGACAAAAGTTTAGATCTGTATGGCTTTAATGAGCTAAGTAGCTCTAAGATACCCTTGGAAAGAACAATACCTGATAACAGGGATAAGTCGTAAGTATTCTCTTTTTTTCTAAGTATGCAATTAAAGCTTTGTACAACAGGGACATGTCTTATATGTTGTATGTCGGCACTCAAGGGGAGACAGATTTCTTGTTTTTGTACAAAGGCAATTTTTTTTGCTTTTTATTGCAGTAATTTAGAAGTCTTGTTGGGATTTGATCAATAACGACCTGATGTAAAGCTGATACACAGAGATGGCTTTCTTCCTGCTTTAGACATATACTGCTGACTTCCATATAAATCTGGAGGGTTAAAAATATAGTTTCATAGGAGTCTTTATATATGTATATGTGTATGTATATATGTATGCATGTGCATATGTGCGTGTTTGTGTGACAATAAGCTGATGTAGTCGTTCTTGAATTCACCCCAAAAAGCTATTTGTATTTTATCTTTGAATCCACTTTGCCCCAATCTTGTAGGTGTTTTGATGTCAAATATTCAAAGAACTTACCTACGGCAAGCGTCGTTGTAATCTTTCACAATGAAGCATGGTCTGCTTTATTGAGAACCGTTCATACTGTTCTTGCCCGATCACCAGATCACCTGCTAACTGAAATCATACTAGTTGATGATTCCAGTGTTCTTGATAAGTATGGTACGTTCAGTTAATATGTTGTTATTTCAGTCGGAGGTATGACTGCTTGTGTTAATTTTGGGTGTAGTTCTTTATTCTGGATTTGTTTAATATGGGCAGTTAAGCAGCATTTGGGAATAACAGATTTATGAAGTTTAAGTAAAATTACTTTGTTGTCATGCTTTGCTTATTCGTTTTTGTATTTTCATGTGCATGAGAAATTCAGGCATAGTGTTGGGAGACCGATGTGAGTTGCTCACTGACCTGTAGAACGAACATGTATTTGCTTAGATTATCTTTTAGTATTATTTAGGCACTTTTGACATAACCTGGCACATTAAGATGAAGTTACATGTCATGCTAGCCAGGGGCGAGATGCTTTCTGGTCCGGCATAAGTATATATATATAAATATTAGAAGTGCAAAAACTATTGAGGAATCAATAAAGTTGACTGCTGCATAACATTATGGCATAAATGCAGAATTAGTCGAGACAGCACCACTTGATAAGAAAGAACTGCTGAGTGGTGGTAAAAAAGTGGAAGCAATCTGCCCTCATTATAAACCTAAGTAGTGCACAAATATGTTATATTGTACATTAGTCATTGTGTATAAGTGCACTTATGCAGATGAATTCGTCAAGAGCTGTGCGCTGTACGGACATCTTTCCCATGCAACTTGCTTATGATGCTTATGCAACTGGCATCTTTTCAGCTCTGCACGTGAAGCTGTAAGTTATACACTTAAGGCATGTTAGTGGACATGATTTGCATTTAAAGTGTGTCATTCTTCCAATGTTTTGGACATTATCATGAACTGGCCGAAGCCTACTTTATGGTTTGATTCTCTTTTATTAAATAATAGACCTGTGTAAGTGCACGCACATTATAATTCGATAGAGTTGCTTTTGATGTGGTGAAAGTTTGTTTAGCGATTGTTAAATTTAGTGCTACTTTAATGTTCAAAAACAAGTCCACTACGGATAGACATCAAAACTTTGTCAAGCATGCTTAGAACCTCTTCAAAACTCAAATGCTTAGCGCTGCATGCTAACTCAACGGATCTATAGCGCTGCATGCCAACTCAAACCTTGTGTATGAAGCAAGTCCGCAGCTCGCCAAACAGTACCTGCTACTAATCCCTTTGTAACCGGGTAAAGTGTAAGTGCAATCCATTAACCATTTTTGTCTTCTACAATTCAGCGTTGAGAAATCGCGGACTTGGCAGTTGGTAAATGCTGTTTGTGTTCCCATTTTGGCACAGAAGTATCCTTTCCTGTGCATATCGTTTGGCCCCTTGGCAGGCTGCTTCTATGCTGGTTAGGCATTTGTCTTAAATGCCTTTTGTCGCCTGGCCTGTAAATGTACTAGCATCTTGCAGCTCCATATCAGTTACCTTGTCATCATCTAACTAATATAGCACCACCTTGGAATCATCCAACTAATGCATTCTCACGTAAGGTCATTTAACTGATGCATCCCTATGTTGTAATCAATTAGCTAATGCAGTGCCACCTTATGATCTAACGAATGAAGTGCCACCTTGTAATCATCCAACTAATATGGTGCTACTTAATGATGATCCAACTAATACAGTGCCACCTTACATTTGATCCATTTAATACATTGCCACTATATGATCCTCCAGCTAATACAGTGCCATCTTACGATGGTCCAACTAATGCAGGGCCACCTTGTATTCATCCAACGAATACAGTGCCACTATATGATAATCCAAATAATACATCGCCGCATCATGATTATCCAACTAGCCGCCTTACGTGGTTTTACTACCGATTCCGATCATACTCACGTCGCAAGCCTATATTAAACTGTGATAGCATTGCATCTTTTATACCACCGTTAAGTCATTTGTCACGTACCTGAGGTTGCCGTCGAAGTCTTTGCTATTAATTTTGGGTGTTAAATTTATGTTCTTCAGTTTTTGTTTGGTGCGTGGAATCATGCAGGAATAGAGGACACCTTTCAAGATCAGATTGTATTATCTGAATTGGATAACTGCCGCAGTAAAAAAATAAAAACAGCCTAGTAGCTGTAGCTCACATGGAATATAGAAAGAGGAAGGAGTGAGTGGAACTTTTTATTACTGGTTGTTATGTATGTGCGTGCGTATGTGTTTAAATGCTGAAATATGCGTTTTCCTGTTCTCTTTTTTAGAGCACTTAGGTGAGAAGCTAGAGGCTTACGTCAAATCTCTTGAAAAGGTCAGACTGGTTCGTTCTCCCAAGCGAATTGGGCTCACTCAGGCTCGTTTATTAGGAGCCAAGTATGCACAGGGTGATGTTATTGTGTTTCTTGATTCGCACTGTGAGGCTAACAATGGTTGGTTGGAACCCTTACTGTCAAGGCTAAAGGAAGACCGAAAAATTGCTGTTGTTCCTGATATTGAAGTTGTTGCTTGGAAAGACTTTGAGTATAGCAGAGAGAAGGGATCTTATAACAGGGGTATATTCAGTTGGGAACTAATGTTTAACTGGGGTCCGCTACCAGACCATGAAAAGAAGCGAAGAAAGAGTGAATCAGATCCTATCAAGTATGCTGTCCTATGTGGTCCTTGTGTTTGGAACTTTTTGTTTGTGGATGAACATAAGTTACTGTATGCATGTATATATGTATGTATGTATGTATGTATGTATGTATGTATGTATGTATGTATGTATGTATGTATGTAT
>QQSS02256689.1:1925-20267 GCA_003687565.2 Craspedacusta sowerbii | reverse complement strand
TTTGTTTTCGTCAAATAGATTGACGGGGTTCACACCTCAGTAAATCTCTGCCCATTCTTCGGTGTTTTTTGTCGGATACCGCTACAACTTGTGCACAAAAAGTAAGCAACCTTAAGAGCACTTACATGTAGGCCACGCGAACTTCTGGGATGATGACTTGACTTTGCTAAGCAAAGAAATTATGAGGATATTCGGGGTTCACTCCCTATAGCTTTGACAAATTTTTTTTTGTAGAGAGTTACTTAGTTTGATTAGATAGCCAGACTCCTAGCAAACCTGGGGTGGATTCACCTGGACGGGGTGAGGTGCAGGTGACTCAGCTTTCGTCAGTTCCTATCGGATGCTTACGTCCAGCAATCGCGGGTTTCAGGTGCGCCCTACCTTCCATGCCTTTTCGCTTTCCTATCATTGCTTCCCCTCACTTTGGTTTACGACATGCCTGACGATGTCGGGAAGATATAGTATTTTTATTTCTCCGGACTCCGTGTGGTCGTGCGTCAAGAGTGTGGATAGAGAACCATTCTTAGTGATGCCAGTGGGTGCCCTGGTTTGGGCATGGGGATTTTCGGAAATCACGCGACGCCCTATATATGTTCAAGTATCTTCTGGTTGTTGTCATTGCACATGCCGAATGCCTGGGTCACTCAGATCAAGTGAGACACGTTGGAGGTAAGAGTATATCTCTTCTATTTGTTTCTGCAACGTCTGGCAGTTTGAGTTCACTTGGTAGCAGGACGTTTCTACTCTCCAATCTTTGTGACATTAGGGGATTTGTTTTACGATATTGGTCCTGTTTTATTGATTGATTGATTGTTCGCTGCTTTTATTGATTAATCGATTTTCAATGATTTCAACGATTAATTAATTGATCGTTCACTGATTTTAATGATTGCCTGCTTGGTTGTTTACTGATGTATTGATTGATTAATTGACTGATTGGTTGTTTACCGATTTGATTAGATTATGAAGACTCACAGAGTTCATTGATTACCAAATAAATAGCGAATCTCTACATCAGAGTCGCGGCAGTCCTCACCCCTATCGCCGGTCCACTTTAATTTACAGTAGGTTTAAATTTGATTGTGATGATTTATGATGTGATGGATTATTGATGATTATGCAATGATAGACGATAGATTGCTAGATAATAGATTGATAGATCGATAGATTATGATTGATAGATTGATAGATGATGATTGAAAGATTGATATAGATGATCGATAGATTGATAGACGATGATGGATAGATTGATGGATGATGGATAGATTTATGGATGATGGATAAATTGATGGATGATGATGGTGGATAGATGATGGATGATGATCGATAGATGATGATTGATGATAGATGATAGATTGATAGATGGATGGATGATAGATTGATAAATAGACAGATTGATAAATGTATGGATGAATGGATTGTGTGTATGTGCGTAGAGAGAATACGGAGGGTAGTTTGTCGCGATGTCGCTGATACAACATCTACTAGGTATGTTGCGCTCTATTTGGGTGGGTTTAGTAAGTTTTCTGTTTGTTTCTGATTTCGCTCTAAGTAATTATTGAGTACATACCTGAATGTCGTAATTGTTTACCGTTCTTTTTGAAAAGATTGAGGGGAGTCTTTCCAGTAAATTATATGCGGTACATTTTATTTAATCGTTTAAGTTTATTCAAGTTTCTACAACATGTCTTCTCTTTATACAGACAGCAGGAAGAACAAACTGCGCTCAAAGTCTACTTTCAAGCTTACTCAACGAGAAGATGGAACTACGTACTTCTTTCGTACTTTTGTGCGTACTGCCTAGAGTGATATACGGCGCGAATGGTGAAAGCGATACGGAAGTAAAGAGACTTCCTACAAAAATTGTCACCGATGATGCATACGAAGAGGTTCTGCTTAAGAAGAAAAACCATGACGTTCAGGCTCTGAAAAACAAGTAAGACTTGTTATTAAAGAAGGTTAATTGTTTGTAGTAAGCTACCCAGCACATTCAATTTTTTTTAAGAATGTGACGAATGGTGGAATTAAACGCGCACGTGTATGGCCTGTTTAAGATTAACCCCTTTCCATGGTAAGTGGCATAGAAGCAATTTACAGACCCGTTTATCTTTGTTAGAAAGAGTGTCAACAGGTACCTGAATCTCATACGGAAGAGAGTGTTTACTTATATCCTATGACTGGGGCGGTGCCATATCAATGGAGCCATATGAATGCTTTTCATCGGAACGATCTTTCCTCTTTTTAGGTATACTGCTCGGGAAAAAAACTGTACACCATTTTTAAGAACGAGAAAGTTGTTTATCGCACCGCCTACGATGGGGCTCTGGCGCGCGATACGAACATTTGGTTAGCAATTGCTTGCTAGTTGTTTTTGCTGTGCTTGCTAATGTTACGAGGTTGAAGCAGACTTGCTGGTTACCACATGGGTAGCAACATGAAAACATTCGACCTGCGTTTCATAGAGAAGGTGCCATACGCATTGCCGCCGAGGTGGCACTGCATTGCCTGCAACCAAGTACACTTTTCAGGTGCATGTTTTTCAGTTGCGGTTTTTTCATGTTGTTCTTTTAAATTTTAGGCTTATATTGCGAAAGAAGGAGAAGTAATCATTCCCCGAGGGCGTGACGTGCCAAGAATCATTGATCATTTTTACAACACGTTCCGAGGGGAAAACGCTTTCAAGTTGTGAGCAAGGATTCGGCGGTCGTACGCTAACATTTCTAAAAAGCGAATCCAGCTCTGGCTGAACAACTGCAAGGAGCAAGGTGCAGAATTTTCCGTATTCCGAAACAAGCAAAAATTGAAGCCAGTCCTAGCTACTCGGCCGATGGATCCACTACAAGTGGACCTAGTCGATTTTTCGTCAAGGCCCTGCGAAGTAGCTGGAAAAACTTACCGCTATGTTTTTGCGTGTTTGGATGTGTTTTCTCGTTTTGTCGTCTTGCATCCCATGAAGGAAAAGACGTCAGTGGAAGCATCTCGACTTTTCTAAATGGTTATGTCCCTAATCGGGTTGCCTAAGCTACTGCAAACAGACAGAGGTTCAGAGTTCGAAGGTTATTTTTAATTTTTCATCCTGTTTTAAGCACTTAAGTCGTCGTTTTTTTGGTTTGCTTGGGAATAAAAGCAACGAGAACAAATCTGTTCTGGGGGTGGCTGAATTGTTATCCTTTTTAGGAGTTTTTCAGCAAATGGTTGAATTTCTTGGACCAAAGTGGATACGGAGTTCAGCGTATCATCCACAAAGCCAAGGAAAAATCGAGAAAAGTCACGGCACGTGGAAAAAAGTTGCAATTTGACTTGGGACGAGGGTCCGGTGAGGGAAGCGATGCTAATCTGTGTCGTTTCTATGCATAAACATTGTATGTAGATTTTGCTTACCCCAGATTTAAAGGCCAACGCGTGTAACCGGTTACTCCTCGGTAAACGCATTCTTCTTCCTTTGTTCAAAGGTCCTTTAAAAAAAGGTAGTGTTACAATTGCTTCATGATTTTTGCAGTACCAGGAAAAATGGCTTATGTCAGAAAATGTCAGAAAGCATGTTGCTTTGTTTTGAGAACGTTAGGTAAGAGTGATTTGAAGTTAATGAATGTTCCCTTAGGTTCTTGGAGAGCGAAATGATACGAATACGCCTACCAATACAACACTGGAGCTCTCCAGAGTCTCGGTGGTATGAGTCCATTCGAAGTGTTTTTCGGTCGAAAGCCAAACGTTGATCGTGTAGCTTATGAAGAAGGCCGCGTGTCGTTTGACACGGAGCAAAGTGACATTAAAAAGTAGCATGATGATCAACAGTCGCTTTTCACGAGCGCTAACGTGCACTCAACGAAGTCTGCAGAAAAGATGGTTGCCCGCCGAAGAAAAAATCGTCAACATTCCACTTATTTGCTGGCGGATAAAGTAATTGTCAAGACATACAAGATAAACAAAAAAATTTGGAAAGGGAAGCAAAGGATGAGGAACTATGTTGGTTTCGTTAGTGGTGTTAGAGGGGACTTGTACAAAATCCTCTATCAAAACGAGAAAGGCATTCGCCAAGAAACGTGGTTTCCCGTTAGTGCTATAACATCCCGAACGCGCGACAGTGAGAGAAGTAGGCAAAGGGCAACAAGACATGATTCTTACCAATCACCGTCATGCGCTGCAATCGCACGAAATTCGCAAGGCATAACAACGCGACCAGAAGAAGCTTTCCAGCAAGACGAAAAGGAAGCAATACGAGAAAGTCTAAAAGACAATACAATAGATGTCGGGCCTCTGGTTCATGTTTTAGCTGATCGCAATCTCGAAGTGGTCAACGTAGCAGGCGATGGCGACTGCTTTTTCCACGCTGTTGCGCATCAGCTGTACGGTTCGGCTGACAGGCACCGAGAGGTGAGACGTCGTGGGATTGACTGCATAGTCAACCATGTCGATGAATTCATCGATGTGATTGATGGAAACGATGTCAATAAATTTATTGATGTCAATATGGATTGTGGAACTGGGCTGACCACGAAATCATGCAGGCAGTGTGCAAAGCGTATGACGTCAAAATAGAGATCATCAATCCCGATCCTCGACGATTCGCCCCAACTGTAATATCACCCAGACGTGTGACAAGCTCTAGAAATTTTCGTCGCTGGATTACTTTGGGAGCAGTTGAGCAATTACGCTACGTCTCAACTCAGCCGATTTTTTCAAATAATCACCCGTGCCTCACCTAATCAGCATGGTTGTAAACCACATGTATAAATAGATGCTTTTCTTGGATTCCTGTTTATTGTGAAGCAGAACCAAATCACAGATTTCCTTGGTACGTAATACGTCTTGCTAAAGAAGATTAAATAGATAACCTAGATAGAGCAGCCCACCGAGCGCTCTGTGACAAATCATGCCACCTGTGTATTTGGACTTTTTACTTTTCTAGCCCTTACCGAATATGGTGCTTCTTCTTGAGAAAAGGCAAAACAAGCTCTGCTGCATCCCTCAGGTAACTTGCATGTGATAAGCATGATAGAATTTCCGATTCAGCCTCAAGCGAATTCAGAGACGTCGAAGGAAATGCTATCTTTAAAACCAGTGCATGCAAAAGGTTAGCAACAACTGCAAACTCCATGTGGCATGTCGACTCTCCGGCTCAAAATCGCGACTTTATTTATTCATGATTAGTACTTGCTGGCAACTTTTTATGTCATGGCGTGCTTATGTATGAGCATGTATGGGTTAGGATGAAGAGTCGCGTTCTACAGAAGACACACAGAAAATTGTTCTGACCAACACTAAAGTCGTACGCTAAAGCTTCCTAAGGTTGAATTCATCACACTTCGTTCTTTCAGTTGCTGGCCACGAGAAGCAATATGCGAAGCTATCAAAAGGTTTGCTCATCGACGAAAAGCAATGTATGACGTTGGCGGAACAAATGTTGCGTAGCGGAGAATTGCCCTCCTGCGAGGTACTACTGGATGAAGGCCACCTCTTCGATTGAGGAACAACTTTCCGTTTATGGTCCTTCATTTCCTTGCGATATACCAGACGATCTGTCAATGTGTCTAATTAAAATGGTTCCGGAGTTACGAGCTGCGGACAGAGACTATGCATGGAAAGTATCGCTGCTTGTAGCTTTAGAGGTTTATATAGTGAACACATATATCAATACTTATAACAAGAAGTGATGTAAAGTTGCAGGCACGCACATTTTTGAGCCAACGGGACGTCTTTTGCAAGCGCACTTGTCGATCCCAACTGCTGTTGGTTAACGACTGTTAATAGCGGGTGCCCTGCAATGGTTTGCCGAAATCTCCTTATAGTTACACTATCAGGCAGGTTATAAGGTCTTCTGTACTTGTACTCGCTATTTTTAGGCATTTAATGTCTTACTTTCGTTATGAAGCTTCATGCCATGCAATACCGTACGCATTTTCTGGATAAAGTTGAAAGCCTTTTAGTTAAAGAAGTGTTGTGAAGTGTTTAAGTTAAGAATTGGTCATATCATGCTATTGGCATATTAACAGTTTGTCTGAAAAAACGTTTGATACCAACTATGTTAGTGATCGATGCGTATGTTATTCTGCTTAACACGCAGCTTTCGTTGTAAAGATTCCTCTGGGGTTTTACATAGGGCCTGCTTGAGTATTATTTCCTATCTTTTTTAAAAAATTATAGGAAGGCATTGTATATGTCTGATGCACAGCTCTTAAATAAAGCCGTCGTTTCCATAACCATTTCCGAGGATAAAGAAAGGATCTAACTATTCACCAAATACTCCGCTTGTTTGCCTTAACTTTGCAGTTTTACTCAAGTAAGGCGTATGGGTATGTAAGAAGAACTTTTAATATTGCATTGCCGCATCAATGCCGGATTGGGCATTGGTATAGGAAAGTTCCTGCTGAGCCAGTTTTTACTGAAGGTGCCTTTTATGCTCTCAATATGAAGGTTTCAAGAGGCTAGCGCTTCTAGGAAGTCAATTTTGTGCTTTATACTTTTTGACGAGATCGAAATTTGTAACGTCGAAATTTTTTTTTGAACAAATATCTTGATTGGAGTGCACGTGCCAACCTTGTCAAAGTATTTACGAAGAGGTCTCGTGATTTTGGTGTGAATGTTGTGCCATTCACCTGTGATGGACTTGTGTGTCATCATAAAATGTTGACAAACCTTGGTTTATGTTTTAAGCCAAGCGATTTGGCAACGTTTTTTTACCGCCCCCTCCATCCAAAAAAGAAAAATGTATGTACTTCTTGATAGGTGCCATATGTTGAACTGCCAGGATAAATGGTCCAGTTGTAAGGAAGAAGCTTTGAAAGTTAGTTGCTACGCCGGATCTCTCTCCGGCACCTTAAATGGGTACTAGCATAAAGGCTGCCGATCAAATAGGCTGGGTTTACAGTTAAGCGGCGCTTGCTGTATCCCAGGGTTCCTCAACCTTTTTCTCCCAGCGGCCCAACTTTTCCAATGTGCAGCAGCCCGCGGTCCAAGCGCGTTTACTAGCATTCTTTTAATTTATTATGTCGTAATTTACACGTCTAACTTGTTTTTACTGCAAAAACTCGATGTTCAGAGGGCATACTGCTTGTGATAAATATCACCAAATAAAGAGGATACTTCAATACATTTATAATCAGTTCTTATTTGTACACCGATTAAAAATCACAGCAAAGAAAATCGCAAAACTAACAGTATGTAACAACTGCACATTAAAGCTTTGATCAAATAAGGTAAAACCAGTGCGAAATGAATGACAGCTCTGTTGACACAAGTTCCTCTTCATCAACAAAAATTTCTATTACTTAGCCGTCCTTTTTTTAAAGTCTGCAACAAAACCACTCCTAAAACTACCACATAATAAAAAATAAACTGTCCTTCATTTCTAGTGAAGCGCTTGAGCCTGCTTCCTAGACATAATCTGACCCAGCTGTGATGGAAAGGGTACAAGGCGCAGTGTCAGAGTAGGCCTCAATTGTTCTAAACCTATTTCTATATTTTCTTCTTGTGGAGAAGGCTGATTTACGCAGGTATGTAGATGTGAACCAAATTAGCTGCTTTACGGCCCTACGATCAAGAAACGGGTCTCCTTAGAGACATGAATGCAGAACGTAGTTAAGACATTTAGAAGCCGCAATTCCAGGTTTGACGGCAGAGCGACATAATTTTTAGAGGGTTCTACTGAAAATGGATCACTATCCACATGTTTCCCCCTCTGGGATAGTTAGGAAAGTACTCCTCAAACTTCTCTGAAAATTGTTAGAGATGATGAGAAACCAAATCACTAATTAAAACCTCAGGTGCTGCACCCAGGATGTCAGAGAGTAGCGGGACCGTATCTATCCTCATTTCCTGCGTTCTATTTGTTCACAAAGAAAACTATTTTAAACGTTAAACTTTGTCAAAAACAAATATGTGTTACTGTTTCTTTTAGGGAATGACTGTACAGCATCATGATTCAGAAATGCAACGGTGAAATAACAAAAAATAGTAATAATAAATTAAAAATCTTAGGGGGTGGCGGCCCTCGGCGGCCCAAAGGCGAAATGCTAAAAATCTCTTGTGGCCCTATGGTTGAGAAACCCTGCTCTATCCAGTCTGTTCTTGGGACCAGTTCCGCGAGTTTACTGGCGCCAACCTAAACCACAGATGCAACCAGTTTTAAGTTGGTATGCGAACTTCCGGGTAATCAATTTGTAAGGGATGTTATCTGATGGTGCGATCAGATTATGCCGTCGCCTTAACACAGCTCCTATCTGCCCCATATTCATGCTTCCTACGAAGGTTTCCTTCCTATGAAGAACTTGCACAGAGCCGCGGCTAGATTGTTGATGAGAAACAAGAGTAGTATGACCGCCAATACTGAACCTTGTGGTAGATCTTGCCCCAGGCTGACGATGTGGCTCCTGGCATTTTGTAGATGGACAACCACGCGGAGGTCGGAGAGAAAGTTGTACAGCCATCGGATGAGAACACCTCTTGATGAAGATGAGAGTAGCAAGTTTTCTTCCAAGCGCAGTCATGCTAACACCGATCGTTGCGTTGATTAGGCTTCTGTTAACCGAACATGTCGAAAGGCTTGATCGTTGCACGACCGGCTTTACCTTAAACCCGCTTTTATTCGATCAAATAAGGATTTGAATGTCGCCAGGGAGTAAAGTTGGTCATCTGTCATTCGATCCAGTAATTCCAAAACACACGTTGTCAGACTTATTAGTCGGCAGTAGACAAGACTTGCGTCCTTTCTAGCGCTCAGTACTGGTTGCACGGCACCAGATGGATGGGCTTTCGGCCGTTCAGAATGAGGGATTAAGAATTCCAAGCATCTCAGTAAGCACCAGAGGTGAAGATGGAGGCATGTCGTCGGGCCCCGGAGAACCCTTAGTCTCATGTGCTTCATTGCTAATCGGAGTTCTCTCGCTTTCAGGAAACACGTACACTCGTCTTCCGCGGTCAAGCTCCGTACTACCTTTCTCATATTGTCGTTTAGATTTCAGTTCTATATAGAAATCGTAGTCGCCTAATGGACGATTATTAGTTTCCTTAGACGCCGAATTTTTCTTTGGCGCGTGTGATAAGCCTTTCCTCAGCCCAGAAAGCATCGCAGAGTGTCTGCTGAAGTCGGGAACAAAACGTCTTGGATGTTGAAGAAGATTGGTTCCTGAAAATATTCGAGTCGCGAGCATTAGTGCTTGCAAGGCAGAAATTACATGAAAATTTGCGTACCATATCATTTTCATATCTATCGTCAATTCGTTGGTATGCAAGGTCGGCCCTTATGTTCGAAGGCCTCTTCCTGATACAAAGTGGCGGTCGCATCTTACAATCGCAAAGCCTTTTACGCAATTTTGACTTTTGCAGGCAGATAATGCCAAATTTACTTGCGTTGTCGCGATCTTTAAACTACACGAATTTCGACGTCCGCATTCCATTGTAGAATGGATATTGACTGACGCGAGGTACTTGATAATGGTTCCAATCGTAGGTCCAAAGTAGATGCTCGATCTTGAGACGGTGGATGCGAATGCGCACAGTCAGTACAGATGAAGTTGCCCCTGTTGGCATACTTGTCTGCGCACTGTCGACGGTGGAGTCGCGCACATCCTTTCGAAGGCATGGGAACGAAATTCGAAATTCGTTGCGCATCCATACGCTTATTTTTCAGATGTTGTCAGGCCCATTTCCCTGGCTTCCACGCATTAGAGGTAGGTTTCAAAGCGGGAAGCTGGCTTGCAAATTTGTTGAAATTTTCCCTCTCAGACTTGTGTTGTGGGTATAGCCACTGCCGCGAGGAGAACGTTGTGCTCCTTTAGTTCTAACATGGCACAGGTATTCACATGACGGTACGCAACATTTCTAGGATTCGGATGAGTAGAGGGGGTAGTGAAGCACAGCACACATCATCCCCACTCGGCTAAATTCCTTGCAATCGGAAGTTGAATGACAGGCGTCACAGGCATTGTGGTATTGTATACTTACTTTTGTCTCGCCGCCATGTAAAAAGCAGGCCCACAAAATCTTTGCGTTCGTTTTATTGGCGCTTTGAAGTAGACTATTTTTACATCCCCGGCATGGCTTGTGGCACCTGCTTGAACATTTCGTTACGCTGCACCAGAATGACCAGTTACGAATGGGCCAGACCTGATGAGTTCCTTTAACGCATCGCATTTTTCGAGAGATTGGGTCTTGTCATGTAGCGCAGTTTGAAGGTAGAACTGAAACCGCTTATAACAAAGTAGGGTATCATGCTGAATACGGCTAATCCATGATAATTTTGCGTTTTTGTAAAAACAAGCGCTTCATTAACTGCATAACAATTGACATACACTATTAAGCAATGGGTCCAGTACAATATCCGGCACCTTACACCCGATTCTTAGCTTGAAGTGCACCAGGTGACAGGAAACTAACTCCAATCACAGAAGCAGATGGGTAGCAGAATAGCTTACATCCTCCATAATGTTATGGTTGATGCGACGAGACCCAAAAACACCGATCTTAAATGTAATGCAAGAAAGACGACGCGCGTTTGCTAACTCGAAAACAAGGCCATTAGAAAGTCACTGCTGTCGCAATCTGCGTGTAGCATTTCCAATACTATCCATTCCAAGCTTTCAGTCCTCATGTAATTGACCGTTTGATACATGACATCTTTCAATGCATTTACCACAGACATACAAGGAGGAAATCAACGTGATCGTCCTTTTTAGCGGTAGCAAGGAGTATCCATTCTGTATGAATTACGAGCGAAAGAAACCAATAGGTTAACAACGTCTTACAGAATATTCATTACCAATATCAAAACTGGGAGCACTTTCATGCTCCTCGATGGCGGTCATTCTAAACCAAATACTCAAGTCGTTCCAACATCAAACGCACTTGACGACAAGAGACGGATCCCCTGGTAGGATAAGCGGCGGCGTATGCTGCTACAACAGTAAAGCAAGCAACACACGCAGAGACGCATGAAAAAAATTAAAACCATCTTTACAATCACAAGGAAAAAACAGCATCGTAAGCCAACACGAAGGGCGACAAACAACACAAGCAAAGAATGTCGAACTCACAAGATTTCAAAGACGTCGGGGAGACGGCATCAGCGTTTTCGACGCCTCCTCGTAAGTGTCCCGCCTTGCAAGTCGATGAAACCAATTCCACCTGCTCTTCGAGCACATATGCAGCCCGATCAAGTCACGTTATTGAGATCGGACGACCAAGCCGCCAAGTATTGGAACGGCTTTTATTGCTCAGCCTGTAGCCTGGACGAACGTTATTGGTCTCGTTTGAGTGAATAGCTATCCAGTCAGCGGCATTCCGAAAAAAATTTGCGTTTTGAGGTCTGGAATTTCACAACAATGCAATTTTCTGCAAGCCTTCAGTTCGGGGTGAGTTGAAACACTTGGCTGGGCACTGGCCGATCAAGTTACTCTAGAAGAAGGTTGGCCGTCTAATTGCCTTGCTCTTGATTGCCCCATCTGCTACAAATCACAGCTTCCTGAAATCGTCAGAATAATAGAGTCAAAGATTCAGGTGATCACCGTCATTGTAGAAGTTGCTATTGTTGCCGCTTGAGCAGAGATTTTCGATAGGGCCATAGAATCTTTTCCACTACTGAAGAATTATAGAAAGTGTTGCTTTCATTGTTTTTGTTGTACTAGAGACTGCCTTTCAAGAAAATGGAGTACCAATATCACAGCTGAGGCAAAGGGAGAGTCTGCGCAGTTGTTGCTTTGGTTGCTTATGCTATCTTTGTAAAGATGATTTTGGAGTGCTTTCTCTTTACCTTTGCAAATATAGTATGTGTTTAGTAATCAGCTGCAAAGGATAAGTAACTAGTAAGGGTGATTTTTTGGATTTTATTTTGGAGTTAATTTTTTCCTGAAGCAGTATGCAAACATAATGGCTTTGAGATAATGAGGTAAAATTAGCATAACCGTTGCTCGTTTCTATTGCTTTATTGCAAGTTATGAAACTGCATAATTGAAGATTGAACAACAACAACAACAACAACAACAACATTTTATTATTTTATTATTTTATTATTTTATTATTTTATTATTAACATTTCATTTAGCTTATCAAGCAAGGTGGCAGCATTAGGTCAGTTGCAAAAGAGTATTATGTTAGTCAGTAACCCTTTCTTGATATGTCAACAAAAACCTTTTGGCAACAAAATTTTTGTTGGCAACAAAAATTGTTGCCAATACCTCTACAGGGAAAACTTTTATTTTGATATAGAAATCGTGGGACAATTTTTTACTGATGAGCCAGAGGATAAATTAAGAACTTATGATATAGGGATCACTGAAATTTTATTGGGACTACCTCCTAAAAATGTCTGAGACCTTGCGTCTGTGAGAAAGGAGATAAAAGATGCCTTCAAATTCACAGGCAAAAGAAGATGTATATTCAGACTGGTTTTCTGGCTTTGTGAAACGTTACCCCAAAATTTCGATTTGCTTACCTAAAGGCTAGTCTTGCCAGAGCTGCACTGTTCAATTGCGTTTCAATTAGAGTTTTTTTTTGACAAACATGTAGACGTGTTAGCACGCTTTCAATTCAAAAGTTTTTCACATAGAATGTTGATAAAGCAGGTATAACAACTGTTCCAAAGTCTATTGGAAAACTGCAGTGAAAGGAACAAAGCAGATGGGTACAATTACATCAGGGGAGCGAGGTCAGGTTGTGACGGTATGCAGTGCTCTGTCAGCTACAACTTCCTCTGTTCCAAATTTACTGATATTTCCTGGAGCAAAATTTAAAGTTAACTTTTTTGCAACGGTTCCATTGGGCGTTTTCATTCTATCATTTCCACTTGTTCTTCTCATAAGTTACATCCACCGCGTACCTGGTGGATTTGGTCCATGGAAAAATTGGTTTTGTTGCACACCAAGCCAGGTAATGAGTGGCTCCAGTGCTGGTTGTAAGTTTTAGATGCAGGACTTTTTGTATGTTTTTGGTGTCTTTCTCCGTGTCGCATGTAGGACTTTTTCTATGTACACCATCTCCCATGTATTTCTATGTACTCGTCTGTATCATATTTTTAATGCAATGTTCGTCTGAAAAATTTGAAGCTGAGTGAATGACTTCGGCGGTGCTTGAAACTGTCTTCTGAGTGAATGTCCGGGCAATGCAGCCGCGAGCGATTTATTTTTTGGAAACCAATTGATATTTTTTAAAGAAAGATTTACGTTTTCATCGTATCAGTTACAACCTGTAAGGTTCCATTATCTTCTTATCACTCGCTGCAACAGTGTTTCAACTTGCCCCGCCTCGTGTTTCAACTGGCCTCGGCCCGGGGTGAGTTGAAACACGTTTTAAAACTACTTTCACTTGCGTTAATTGTAGAAAGGAGTACACTTTCATGTTGAATTCCTTCGCGGCTGTTGAAAGGGATACCTGGAAGTATAAATGACTGCTTTAACATTCCGGTCTTGGTCTCAAATATTGTGATAAATGCAAAGACGTGAAAAGGGATTCAACTAGCCCCGGCCTCCCCTACCTTTATCAGCACTCTCTCCGACCGGCAATGCATCGACACACATCAGCGACAACTAGTGCAGCCTTTTTGCGTAGACTGGCTTTGACTTGATCTCATCACCTACCGTTTTCATGCCAGGCTTGGAAGGGCGACATATGTAAGTAGCAGCCTCACCGAAGACTCAGCGGAGTTGTCAAAAGATTTCATTAAGGCGGGCAGCTACTCCATAGCAAATGTATAAAAAAAACACCCTGTAAACCGTAGAACACACCCACGCCGCTTCCTGTCCTCGCTCCCCCAAGTTGGCGCTGTGTACACGCCATTTACGGACGAGAAAACCCGTGCAACGGATAATGGATATAGCAGATCACCTCGTGGAGTCAATAGTTGCAGCACAAAAAGCAAGATGGCTGCCATGAAAGGAGCAGATCAATATTAAACACTCGTGTCAAAAGAGCTATCTATGTTACGACAACTGGGTGCCACGCATTGCCCTGCACACTCAACCAGACCGCAAGTTTCATCCAATGCACTTGCCGGGCACCAGGTTCAAGTTTCAAAAGAGACAGTCCATGAAAAATTCGACAGGTGGACACGCGACAGCGGGCGCCAAGCCCGTCGCAGTAATATGAACAATACCCTGCCTGATGCCATCTCTGCCCCGGAGTTTTAGATTGCCTTGAATGAAATGAAGGCTGGAACTGAACCGCGGTATGACATCGTTCATCCTGAATTGTTTACGCATCAGGATCCAAAAGTGATGTTCTAGCTTGACTTAACACCTACTCACTCGCATGCTGCAAGAACACACAATATCGCTAATTTGGAGGCATGCCTCAGTGCGTGCTACCTCGAGCGCGTAATTCTTCACAGAATCAGATCCCATGTGGAAGCGCTACCTAGCAAAGACTAGGCATGTTTTCATCAAAGGCGAAACACCTGCGTTAAAGTCACAGCAATGACCACCTTCATTTCAATGGTTTTCAGAGGATTCTGAGGACTGGTGCTGTCTTCCTGGACCAAACTGCTGCCCATGGCGCAGCTTGGCATACGGGTTTACATAAAGAGCTTGCCCGCTGCCTCACTCCATGGTTCGTCCAAGTCGTTGAGTTCCTGCTCAGAAACCGCCGTTTCCGCGTTCACATGGGAGACAAGTCTAGCTCTTGGCACACACACAGAAGAACGGTCTACCACAGGGCTCAGCCTTGCAACTACCCTGCTCAACTTGTAAATTAATGACCTTACCATGACTCTGGTTCGTACGTTTGTCTATGCAGACGACATTTGCTGTGCAACGCAAACAGGTTCACTTAGCAAACTTGACAGCACATCAACGACCGACATTGCCAACATCACCAACTACTGTTGGCACTTGCGCCTAAAGCCCATCGTCGCAAAGACCATGGCGAGTGGCTTCCACCTTAACAGCGAAGTGCATCGCGAGAACGCAAGGTCCTAATGAATGATTTAACTGCCATCCTGCCTATCTGGTGATCAAACTAGATTGTACCCTGTCTTTCAAAGCACAGCTGTCCAAAACAGCAACGAAATTTCAGACACGAAACAAATTGCTCTCCATGCTCAATGGCACCAGCTGGAGCACTAGAGATAGCGCACGTTCTAGCATCAGCCTTAGCTCTGGTCTTCTCGGGCCCGATCGAGCCACACTCACTTAGTCAATACGCAGCTGAATAGCACGATGCGCTCGATTATAGAATGTTTTCGTTCTGCTCCAGTCCCTCGGTTGCTAGTTGGCCAACATCGTCCCTCCGAGACTCCGTCGTCAAGCTGCATATGGTGGAATGCGGTCCAAAATCCACAGAAACATCCCCTGTCCAGTTTACGTAGATTATGTCTGCCATAAACCGGCCAAGCTTTCAACACGGCGCCCTATTTAGTCGTGCGACACTGGGGACATCTTCAAATCTTCCCTGTAAGGGTGAATGGATGCCGGCTTCTGGGTTCAACAAATGGCTAGTATTAGACCCAACCATTCGACAGCCTGGGTTCGAACTTTCACGATAATCCTGGTCACTCCTTAACCGGTTTCGGACAGGCTTTGGAACATGCCGAGCCATTTTGAACAGTTGGAGCATGGCAAAAATGGACCTGTGACGGTGCAGACAGCGTCAGACCATGACGCCCATCGTCGACGTATGTCCGCTGACAAAGTAGGAAAGGAGGCTCGAAGCCCTCTGTCCATTCCACGGCACTGCAGTTGAATAGTTAAAAAATTGGCGATGGCTGCATTTGCGAAATGAAATAAAGACAAAGTCGAACATTTGCGAACAACATTTCTAAAGTTAGGCTACCCGTCAGCTTATTCGAACGGATTGTATTTGACTGTCGATAAGTGCATTAGCCGCCAATGTAACTTGGATTACGGTTTCGCCGATGAGACCGACCGATTCATTATTCCTTATAAGGATGAAAAGAGTGCACGCAACCTACAGCACTACCTACATGATCTGGCATGTAAAGTACGGGTACCAATTAAGCCAATATTCACGAGAAGGAAAAGTTTTAGACCAAAGGAAGGAAAACCAAAGATTGTGAGTCAACAATGTGTTGTTTACAAATTTCAATGTGGCCAGTGCGACGCTGGCTATATCGGCATGACAACCCGCCACCTGCACCAACGCATCGAGGAACACAAGCATCAGACGAGCTCAATTGGTCAACACTTGGCTACTTATCAATTGCCGATCAAGTTTGATCTTCCCGTCTGCTTCACAACTTTGCGCAAGTGTCGCTCGAAATGGGATTGTCTGCTAATTGAGAGCTTGATCATCGCGCACCATAAAATCTCCGACTCACTTAAGTTGCAGTTCAGACTCGATTAAGTTGGAGCTGTTTTAGTTCGACTTTGAAAATGTGACCCTGGCGAGGTGTGCTCTCCTTGTTTTTGTTTTTTGTTTTTTTGTATTCTTGTTCGTTTAGTCTGAAGATGGTCCAAGAAAGGACGGAAACGTCAAAAAAAATTTTAGCTTTTTTCTTTGCCTTGAAGATTTCACCGTTGAGGGTACTTGTTTCTTTACTAGAGAAAGAGTAAAAGAATAAATCTAGATAGAAAGAATAAGAGCTAGATGTTTAAGTTTGGCGTTAAGGTTTTATTTTATCCAATGAATAAACATAGCCTTCTTTAGGTTACGCTTAAAGTCTGTCAGAGCTTCATTTAAAATAGAAAAACAAAGGTCAGAACACTGGCCCTTACACTTCTACAGTTCTGCTCTATCGTTGAGATAAGTAGGCTGGGGATTTTCTCTTTAATTTAACAAATTACCATGTCGTATCTGGCAATTGTGGAGCGTAGAAGGCCAGCCGCCAATCAGGGATCAAATCCTAATCCGATCTGTTCCGTTCTGAAGAGAAGTTCAAGCGTAGCCTGCGTGTACAACGAAGACCGCGGGTCATCTCTGCACATCAGGTGCGACCGGAAGGAGTGCGACAAATGTAACGCTTTCAGACGTAAGGGATTTAGTACCACTTTTTAAAAAATACATTAAATCGTTAATCGTTTAATTACTATAAGTTAAATCCGCTAATCGTGAAGTCCACGAAATCTGAAGAAACGTAGCGGACCGTTATTCGTTAAAAAAAAAGTTTACGAGCTTAACGGACTTAATAGTTTCAACGGACTTGGTGCCCGACTATGGCTGTCACTACCTTAGAAAGAGCTCAGCTGGATGGCGTCATATTGTTTGGTGCCTACTTGCAAAGCCTCAATTAAGCGCCAAGCAAATTAGCGCCAACCATTTTAGCGTGGTCATTTTGGCGCAGGTTTTTTTTTCGCGCACTGAACTTTGGCGCCAATTGTTTCAGCTTGCAGCAATTTGGCGCTTTTTGATTACGCGATGGAAACGCGGAGTTTTGCAATAACAGGACCCGATTTACGGGATCAGAGTAAGAGCGAAGATCACTAACCCAGGGCCTTTCATGTATGCTAATATTATGCTGCGCGAAGCAGTAGGCAGCATTTCCAATTACATGCTACTAAAACAAGTACTCCCATAAAGTGCTATTTGATACAAGTACAATTATATGCTGCTAAAGGAAGTACTCCAATAAGTTCGCTTTGGCTAATTGATGAACGGCGATGCACACAAACTTGCAAATAGTACATCCTAAGTTTGTTCTTTTCTCATGTTTTTATGCTTGTCTTGTGAAAGATTTGCATTAGCTATTTTTTTTTCTTTTGATTCTACAGAGCATTTTTTGATTAACGGTCTCTCGAACTGCCAACTTCGTGTAAGGTTGATAATTCTTCGTAATGCATTGCTATTCGCTCTTTCTTTCTCGTGTTCCGCACTTCTGTTCAATGATAAGTAATTCTCTGCCCTAGAGTTTGGAGTCCAAGCATAATATTCGAGCATTGCATACTATACCGTTGCGCTACTCGCCAAAAGTTAATGCGTTATGCAAATAATGGAGCCCTAGTGACCTTCCTTTGAAGCGATGGAGAAATTCCCATATGAGCTTATTTGACTAAAAAAAATTGTCTGTTTTGTCAAAAAATGTCGAAGCCATTATATCCTGACTGCGGTGTGCAGCGATACAGAGAAGGCAAACAAATTTTATTCATTTAGGCTTCACAAGTGTGGCATTTTAACAAGGTGTTTTTTAGACTTCCATCGTGGACTGTAAGAAATGTCTGCTTCAAGTAAAGTATACGTTAGCTTTTTACTTATTCATAATGCAACAAATTTAAGGTCGAGTACTTTGAGAGGAAATGAAGAGCTTCGACAGGCGAATCACCAAGGCAAAGAATATCGTAAACGAATAAGCAATGTGTGATTCTGCCTGTTTCTTTATAAGAAGTGACTCCCATGCGAGAAGTCTGCAATGACTGACTGATTTTTCAAGTCGAAATAACCAGCGGTTCGCTGTGGCAATAGGAA
>QQSS02256578.1:0-20274 GCA_003687565.2 Craspedacusta sowerbii | reverse complement strand
CAGTCAGTCAGTCAGTCAGTCAGTCAGTCAGTCAGTCAGTCAGTCAGTCAGTCAGTCAGTCAGTCAGTCAGTCAGTTTAAATTTACTTTAATTTACTGACACTAAGCTTTCAAAGCACGAGCGGTCATCTTATCGGTTATCAGCGCAAATTTGAGCAGAATACCCGGTTAGATAACAGATGATTTAAGATTCGCATTCACATAAAAATAGAAGTAGACCAACCATCGCACATGAAAACATGCGGAGGGATTACGTGGGACCTCATCCGAGGAGAAAGCTATCTTTAGCAGCAAGGCTATCCGCTTACACATAAAACGCAGAAAATCGGCTAACATACGTACTTCGCGTATTTCGGCGTATTTAAGGTGATCGCTTCATATACCACGGTTACCACAAAAGACACCACAATAATGACCATGTCTACCACTTCCATTCGATGATGGAAGAACTCCTTCCTAAGAGAAAATAGGCACTGCAGAGCCAAGTCAATAAACAAGACAGTCCAGAGACTTGTAGGAAATGTATATGATCCATTCCCGATTATCACGCTGAGCACACCTGATGATCGTCCAAAAACACATCGATTACAATGATAAAATAAATAATGCAAACATGATCTCAATAACAGAAGCATGTAAACAAAACAGAAACATGATTCTCGATGACAAGATAGACAACCATACATGTACTGAAGAAATGAAGAAAACGCTCGTATTTGCTTAAACATGTTAGAGAAAGGCATGCATTATCATCAAGGGAGGAGAGCATGACGTATCCAGGGAATAGTTAAGGCAAACGGCACGAATGGCTATACTTAACGTGAACTACTCACCCCCACGCAAAGATGCGAAGAAGAAGCTCGAACATGAAATAGGAGACAATCGCCAGCGTGATTGGCCCATGCACCTAGAAAGACAAACGCAATCTTCTCAATACTTCTCAATATCTCTCAATATCTGTCAATATCTCTCAATAACTGTCAATATCTCTCAATGCCTCTCAATATCTCTCAATGCCACGCAGAAAAAGAAGACCAGAAACGCGCAGTCTAAAAATTTCAACTTGAGGTAGAATCAGATCAACACCAAGCGCTTTGGAGCAAGTCTTCAACAACGAGATTTCTAGAGCATACACTCTATTCCCTAACAGGTCCGCCAAGCAAAATTGTGGCTGGAAAAGTTAGGATGCTTCATGCGGACTTACTTCGATCGCAATGTACAGATCTCAAGGCAACTGCAAGAACTCGATAATACAAGAAAATCGAGAGCCTCCACGCATCGATCGGTGGGCAAGCAGGGTAGGTGACTTTTTTTTGTGGCTACTCTGTTTGGGGAATCTCCTAAGAATACCTAACCAGCACAGTACGACTTCATCGGCTGATGGAAAGTTCTTCACAAAGAGTGTCTCTGGTAACAGGAGACAGTGCGACGACAGTTTCACGATCGCTGGAGCATCGACCAGACGTCCGAGCGAACAGAACTCTTTAGCTCCTTGACAGACTCAACCAACATCCGACGACTGGGTTCATTTGCTGTCACCGACGATCGGTGAACTGCACAGCCGGGAAAACTCTTCGCTCTTCACCCACAGCAACATGCTTAAGCCAACCACGCCAACATGCTTAAGTTCAACCCTCAAAAAACTCAGAATGGCAAAGTCTCTGCGGCGGGCGTGGTTGAAAGTTGAAGACCAGATCGACGTGGTGGCAGCTGATCTGGTCCTTCACTGATGGTGACCGATGTACAACTGCAGCATCAAGTGCATTGGCGAGTTACTTAAACTTTTAAAGTGGCCACCTATTCCCACAGCGTTCACTTGCGGCATCGTCTTGAAGAAACATTGACGGGGTCCGATATCTATTAATCCGAATTGATTGGTTCTGTTCATCGGCAGTTCGGACAAAACATCAAAAGCATCTTCTTGCCGCGACGCTCGAGTACGACATTCGCAACATGGCCACATCATAATCATTTTCATCAGAATCATCACTTTCTGGTAGTTGGTGGTCTGGTAGTTACTGAACAGTCACAATCAGACTGAAAACCCACTGGCGACATGACGTCCAAGCAACAAGAACTACGCCGCGCAGCAAAATTGTCGTTCAGAATTAAACGGCGCTTCGCCGGTCATACTGACAGAATGTCGGATTCACGTTTGCCATTCGTCGCCCGATTCCTGGCGCCTCCCTATGCCGCTTCAAAACGTGGAAACTGGAAGAGAAAGCAGGGCGGCCAGCAGAAGAATACTTCTGGTGCGCGATCCAGCGGGACTTCCTCTCGGACTGGACACTCTCCCGACAGGACTGCGTGTTCAGAACGACCCGTGTAACCTGGTTCTGCACTGCCGAGATTGCCTAGCAAGCCGCGGTCTCATCCGTAATGCGATTTGCGTTGTCAATCCAAGCGCGACCTGTTCGGTTCAAGATTCGCAAAGTTAGCTATATAACATAAACCTAATGCTCGTAGCTCAAAGCTTGCCTATGATCACAATGCCTTGCGAGGACCCTATCAAACATCACGCAACAAATAATTGCCTTTTTCTTCGCGTTCAACTTACACACACGCCCGAAGTTTGAAGGAGCGAAGGTCCCACGCTTTTTAAGTCCTGCTTGCCCAGCTATAAGTGTTACCGGGTGAAGCCACTTCCTTCAACCATGCGTTGCCCTTGTGAATTTCCTTTTACTAGATCTTAAACTTGCATCTACATAAGCTTCAAACTTGCTATTTCATCGCAACCAGCACCACACACTCCACGCATCACTTTTCACTACGGTACTCCTGCTAGACAAACAAAATACAATTCGCCCGACACCCATAATATCATGAAATGGTCGCAAAAGGAGCGACAAAAATCCACCGCCTGAACAGCCGCGAAGGCAAACTCTCTACGTAAACAATGCGACATCCTGATCATAGAGCAGCAGCCACGCTCGGTACAAGCTTAGTCTCCGCAGACTTTGGTAGTCACTCGCTCCACGGAAATTCGAAGCGAATCCAAAGCATAGCAATCTGGGCGCCCAGCGCCCCGCACTATGAACTAAGCCAGGCAATGGCGGAACGAGGAGCAGCTAAAGTGGCATCACACCAATTGGGTTTATGCGAGGACTGGAATACGGGAGCCTGGCTGTATTGGTGTCTGTATGCAGTTGTTCAGGTCTCGTTAATGTTCTCAGACGCTCAACCGCGGGCTGACTTTACAGTCTGACATACATTATGATACTTAAGCATAATTATCATCGGACATTATATGAGACATTTTGCTAAAAATATCACGCGAGATTAGGATACATTAAGCTTAAACTACAATGTGACATTAGTGTACGTAAAGCTTAAAATATCATGCGAGATTAGGATACACTAAGCTTAAACTACAATGTGACATTAGTATACGTAAAGCTTAAAATATCATGCGAGATTAGGATAAATTAAGCTTAAAATATCATGTGACATTAGGATACTTAAAATATCAAGGGACATTAAGAAATTATTCTATCTTTAGGTAAAAAAAAGTAAATTCTTATTAATAATTATATATAATATAAAAATATAAAAATATATAATAATTATTTCCCTGAACAAATCTGTGCGTAGAGTCCAACCCCCATAAAATAAAACACCTGATGAGAAAATACACCGTTGCTTCCAAAAAAAAAACTTAAGAAAATTGCTATCAACCCCGGGTTTGCAGGCCCTACAAGCAGAGAAGAATTGCATGACACAGATAAGTAATTAATACCTCTATACTCACTTCATTATCAGCACTAGTCGCAAGGGCAATTAAAACCAAGACAATATCGGCGAGAACCAGAAGAATACTGAACAGCCTGCAAGAAAACGAACAGCAAAGAATAGCCGCTCTAAAGGAAACTTCTGCAAAACTCCAAAATTACCAAAACAAACCATGAAGTAAGCATTTGTAAACATAGGTCACGCTCAAATTACAGCGCAATGATTCCTGAAGCATAGATAGGCTTCAACTGCCAACATACAGACCCCCTTCCCCCATATCGGGGAAGAAAAGCCGTTTGCAGAACATCTTGCAAGTGAAACTGACTTGACTTGATAATACGGAGACATAAGTTTGCATTTGGGATGCTGATAACGCTTTCCAAATACAATCACACGCTAAAATCGTCAAGGCATCTTCCACCAGCTGGGCCCAAATTACAGAACTTTCTATTTTTGGTTTCGGACGTGGTGCTTACTTCTTCCATATTTCCTTTATTATTACAGATTTGGCATAAATGCAGAAGGGGCTCTTCAGTTCCAATTAGCATTGCTACAAAGATTCCTTCTTCCCTTCTATACTACACCTATGTATGCTTATGAATTTTTCTTTTTGATGGGAAAATACATTCTTGAATCTTGAATCTAAAATCTTGAATCTTGATAACACGGAGACAAAAGCTTGCATTTGGGATTACATCGCATAACATCGGAAACGCCAATCTTAATGGCAAGCAGAAATAATAGGCAGGGCAGAAAAACATGCTTGTTCAAAATTAAGAACTTCAGTGGTATGTCCTTTACTAATCACATGCTTAACATAACATGACTTAGATCGACAAATTCTAAATCAAATGCACGTCATGTCATGGCTGAAAAATTCATTTCCTTGCTTGGTCTCTTGCGCGCATTCCGCTGCAGAAACCCTGGCATTGGATTAACCATTCTCAAAAGAATAACAATTCTCTTTAGTCCAGGAATAATCTTCTTGAATAAAGGCGGCCTAGTCTGGCAAGCCACGTTATATGATAATGTATGTTCTATAAATAAACGCACGCTCGCGCATGCGCGTCAGTGCTTCAGGACTACGCACTCAGCAAGACTCACTCGAATCAATCCATCCCCCTTCTCTCATACTAGATCCGGTCACTGGGTATTTTGTTATAGATACTTTGCGGCCATTAATATTGATTTTGATGGGTCAGGTTACAAAAACCTATGCACACAGCTTGCTGAACTTGGAGAAGATCAAGGTCAGATCTTGACCAATGTTCAAAAAGTCAGAGTTCTCGAAAAAAATAGGAAATTATAGCAAGCCTAATTTCCAAATTTCTCGAAACTTGTATGCTTTTCCAGAAGGTTTTTCTCTCAAGCAGCACATCACAACTTCAAAATACGACCTTCTTAACTTTCAGCATTACAAAAACTCTACCTATAACCTAGTAGCTACCCTTAATTGAGCTTCAATTACTTGCTATAACGTGATGCACTTTTAAATGCTCTGCTTGCAATTACTATCCTAACCCAATCACATCATCCTGCAAGCTCCACTAATCTGATAGTATCTAGAAATTATGGGCCTTTAATAGGGTCGAGTAGCTAAGGGAAGAATAAATACAAAGTTGTATTAAATCATGAATACAGGATGCATTGATGGATATAAAATATGAGCATGTAAACCTAAATTAGGTGTTAAAATCAGCCAAACTAGGGGACTAACCAAACGTCCTCATCATATCAAACAATGAAACCACAATCTGAACCCCTAATGTATTATCATGGTGCGGCCTACCTTGCAGCAATATGATCCACCACCAAGTGAAGGTTGAAGCGAAATCTCCTAATAAGGGGATCAAAGTTTCACATCAACCAAAAGTAAACCCAACCTGGCCAATCACAGGCTGGAAATATAATACTATTAGGAAATGATATTAACTGCATGTGGTAAAAACACTGTGTTCTAGGAACCACGTGTCCTACTTCTATTAAAATGCAGGCAATGTTAAGCTACTGCCCTAGTCCCAACTAATCAGTCTGATGACCAACAAACCAAACATTTGCTGAAGGATAACACACTAATGCTAACGGTGGCTTATGGAGAAACAAGAAAACACTTAAACTACGACACAAGTATTTTGAATCCCAATATATTGCAATGAATTTGTTCTTGATCATTAAATGGTCATGCTAGACAGAGGAACTTCAAACAGATAAACAAAAAGAGCAAATTAACGTTAATTATAGCTGCACAGAGAACCCAAAGAAAACACAGTCTTCGAAGGTCTATTGCATGACTGGCATAATGATAATGAACCCTTCATAATGAGATGAAACTAACCGAATATTTTCCACTTGAAACATTTCAAGACAACGCACTACAACTCTCTCTGATGACAAAATGTCTTCAATATGTGCTTAAAACCAAATTTTGCATTCCACTATGCTAGGGTCAATAATATTCTTAGTATGGTCATTCAAAATTCGACCGCCATGCAACCTTGATTACCAAGATATCCAGCATTATAAAAATCATTTGCATTAACTTCAACTTCGTGGCTATTACTAACGCAAATCAAGATACTAGTTTTGACGCAACATGATTGTGACATCATTTGATATAATGCAAGACAAGAACTCAGCGATTATTACTGCAAAACGCCACCCAGGAAAAAGCTGTAGGTGACTCAAAGTATCAAGGTATAACCTTCCAAAGATGTCCTGTCATCCAAAACAACCCAGAAAATGTAGAAACACCATCACATGCTTAATACCTATTTTGTATTAGATGGCATCACCAGCATGCAAGCCAATGCAAAAATTAGAAACCTACCCAACTCTGCTATTAAGGTTCCAAATATTGGCCTTAGCGTCTTGAGAATTCAAAGTGGTATCCCTAAAGTATTCAGGGTCCACTCCGCTTATAGTTACTCGAGTAGCAGAACCTTCCAAAGAAGCTTCATTGTCTGCAGGCTTCTCAGCTGCCTCAGACTAAAAAGATCAAATATGTTAAAAACTATCCCTCCACGTTAATAAATAATAGCCAAGCACTTCCTGGATATATTATAGCAACTAATGACAAAATGCCCTTATCAACTACAATGTAAACACACATGCATGTTCCTAGGCATGGCAATACCAAAGTGGCGCACACCATGTAGTAAACGTTCGTTACAAGCAGCATGCATATACGTTTCTTACAATTAGGATTACTCAAATGAGGTTGAACATCTGTCCTCAAAATGCTGATAATGCTAACCTTAATCTTACTTAACACATCCAATACTCTACACATAATGATAGTCTAATTTAAGCAGAATACTCTGAAAGGCTATTTGCAGTGTGGAAAGTAGACAAAAAATTATCAGGAGCAAGGGAAAAAGCTTCATATGTTTATGTTCTATATTTTTTATATTCTATAACAAGCTTAACATTCTTCAAAAATTAACTAATAAACAATGCAGCTAACAGCTATGCCCTTAGTTTGCCTACACAATAAATAATTCATATATAATTTGTAAAACCCACATTTTGCAGGAGTTTCCCCCTCTTCAGTTTACAGAACCATACTAGGCATGAGGGACTTGAACAATGACAGAAGTGACAATAAAAAACTGTTACGTATTTATACTGACATAAACATGTATTTTTACTGGATGATTATACGAAAATCAAATATACAAATGTAGCCAGTAAGAAGTAAGATGTATGAGGGAGAACTGAATTTACATTTATGAAGGTGTAATCTAAAGATAGCTACCTTCTGAGGAAAATGGGAATATGAAAGCTTTAGCAGTGGAAATTGGTATTAGCCAGCTTGGTTTGACATTGTGGTTTACCATTCATGATGAAGAAAGTCCAAGATTAATTATTTATAGCACAAAAAGAAAGAAATAATCTACTGAGTTTCACAATTACTAACTCCTTGAATCCAGCTTATAAGTAATACACAAGTGGGTTTTTAACTTAAAATAAACCCATAAAAATGGCCATGAAAAATTTCATGCCCATATAATTTTTGTATTCTTTTATAGGATGTTAAAATCAGCTACGTAGGAAGTCCATTTCATGTTAGGAGGGTTGTCATCACATCTGCTGCATCATAGCAGTCACATACTTATTTTAGCAAGTACAACACCTGCATAAACTTTAAGCTTTTGTATTGAAAGTGCCTTGATTGCATCCCAGATTGCATAGGTGCAGCACGATCGTGGCTGCTACTAGCAACATTCCACAACATGAAACCTTTCATCCATAAAAAAGCAAACTTGATCACCAGGATTTTTAGGTTTGCAGGCACTCAGCTCAACACATGCTGGAATGCTGACTAGAAAGCTTGTCAGGCTTGCTTTTGCTAGTAGGCTTATATAATGGCCAATACAAAATCTTAAGAACTACTGAAATACAAGAGCACAAATTACTATCAAACAGACAGACTCATCATAGAATCGGGGGTGCCGGGTTATAATACCACAACAAATGAAGACCCTTCCTGATTGCATTCTCTCTCTCAACCAAAAATGAGAATCGCATAGATCACGTAGAATTTTATCCTGCAAAATCATGCATTCACTTACACACCTATAGCATAATACCATTAGAGATGGAATAGGTTCCTTAGTACTGCTTAATAGCTATACATATTTTTTAGTCTACTTAGTTTTTTTTTTATTGCAAAAGGTTTTCTTAAATAACGCAACAAGCTTCGCATGCACTAAGCACCAAGATTATGCACCAGTTAGTCATAAACAGAGTTGCATTGTTGCAAGCATGCAGCTTTTCTTAGAGTACTTAGACCTTTCACCCTTAATATTAAAATATTAAAGGGGCAGGAGCAAAAGGAAAACCATTCGAAGACATCTATCAAAAGCTACGAATACGTCTTTACCTTTTGATTTTCAGGCACTTCTTCTTCCCATACCCAACTATCATCTTCATCATCATATATTAGATTACCTTCGTCATCATCCATTGCAAAAGAAAATCGTTTAAAGCCAACACTGAAGTCCCTCATAGCGCAACCTTAAAAAATAAAGATTCTTATTTATTTATTATTAACATAAACATGACACAGGACACTGTGCTTGGCACATCCAATCCGCTCTGCCAGGTAATTTACAATAAATTATACTGGAAGAGAAAAGAAACAAACTATAAATGCATCCTAACGAGGGTGCAAGAACAACTTGCATTCATAAATACTAGTAAATATTCCATTAACCAACACCCTTTAAAACCTAGAAACTGCGGGGCTTAAGAAAAAAAGCGATCGCTGATCGAAGTTCTTTATCGGAAAATCAGGATTTTACGCTAGTTAAATAACCTCCTAAAGATCCAATAACTGCAACTAGACCGCGTGCGCCACCGCCCACAAGTTTGATGTCTTCAGGAATTCGCAACACAGTCGTTATGGTTGGGAGCAGTATAAACGCCTATCTCTTAAAGGAGCAAAGAATGAGATTCCCTTATTATACCAAAGTTTCCGAGATTTCTAAGGATTCCAACGTTTTCAATCATTTCGTGCAGAAACAAGGCGTGCGATGGTACGCTAGTACAGCCGGCCAAGTAGGAAAGCCTCCGCGCAGCGGTTGGTGGGCAAGCAGGGTATGTGACACTTTTGTGGGTGTCCTGTTTGGCGAATCTCCTAAGAATACCTAACCAGCACAGTACGACTTCATCGTCCGCTGGGAAGGTCTTTAAGAAGAGTGTCTCCTGGTAACAGGGGACAGTGCGATGACAGTTTCAAGGTCGTTGGAGCATCGATCAGTCGTCCGAGACTCCCGTTGAGGGCACGTATCGACCTCTTTAGCTCCTTGAGAGGCTCAAACAACACCCGACGACTGGCCTCATTTGCTGTCACAAACGATCGATGGACTGCGCATCCGGGGAAACTCCTTCCTGGCTCTTCACCACCAACAACAACGCTACTACAAGAACATGATAACAGATAAGCGAGAAAAGTCGCTCATCGAGTCCGCACGCGCGTATGCAAGGATGGTGTCGCGAGGTAGATAAGTCTCTCGTGTACAACTTGTTGAGAGATTAAGATAGAGTATTCATGGTCTCACAAAATGGTTGGAAATACTGCCAACAAGCTAAGTTATCCTGTTACTGATGAAGGAGTCTTCAAAAGCATTCTGACAGACGCAGCTGGACAAGTTGTTGTAGCCCACTTTGAGGCCTCATGGGCAGAAGAGTGCTTACAAATGAATGAGGTAATGAACGAACTTGCCAAGGAAAATCTTCACACTGTTTTTGTTAGGGTTGATGCAGAGGTAGTGGAAGATCTATCTAGAGGACATAACATTGCTTGTGCTCCCACCTTCCTTATCTTTAGAGGCAAGTCTGTATTTGGTCGCATAGAAGGAGCCCATGCAGCAGAGCTATCCAAAACGGTTTCATACTATGCTTCTTCTTATGTTCCTGCCATACCACTGGGTGGCTCTGGAGGAGGAGATTCACAAAACCTGAAAAAGCGGATTTCTGATCTTGTTCACTCGTCGCCTTGCATGGTCTTTACGAAAAGATCACCATCTGCCCCAAAATGCGGGTTTAGTCAACAGCTGATTAGTATCCTTGAACAACACAATGTTCAATTTGGTTACTTTCATATACTGCTGGATGAGGATATTCGGCAAGGGTTAAAGTCGTATTCAGATTGGCCGACCTATCCCCAGTTGTACGTCAATGGAGAATTAATTGGTGGAGTCGATATTGTTAAGGAAATGGCGGAGAGTGGGCAACTGCAAGAGATTCTACTCAAAGTAGAGGATTTGAATTCAAGGTTACGCAGATTGATTAATCAGTATCCTATCATAGTCTTTATGAAGGGCACGCCAGAGGCTCCATGTTGCAAATTTAGTAAAGCTCTAATGTGGATTCTGCAAAACATTTCAATTTGGCCCACATATCCGCAAGTCTACGTCAACGGTGAGCTCATCGGTGGAGTGGACATAATTCAGGAGTTGCACGAAAGCGGCAATTTGGTCAGCACCCTATCTATTGGCATGTAGCTTGGCCTAGTCACCTTATCTTTTTTGCTGATGTGTGAATAGAGAAAGAGAAAGCTTATTCAAAACCTAGACAAAGAGAAAAAAGAACCAAAATGATGCATAGCCCTTGTACACCCGAGCGGGAGTTAGCGTCGCCTTAAAGACTATCTTAGAGCTGATTTTCTGACCTGTAAAGTTGGCAGAGTATTCCAGCAATAAGAATGATTGTGCTCGCCTAAAACAAAATTTAATCGCACGTATCTTTGATCTGAGTTCTAGAAAATCTCATTATTGGATTGCTGTCGAGTCCGATTATTATGTCAGTTGCTGGTTTTCTACTGTTGAAGAAACTTGAAGTAGCTCCATCTGTAACGAGGATAAATTGTTGTGTTGCATCGATTCCTCTCACATTGCGACATGCTTTTAGAACTTCATTTCTCGCTAGCAGTGAATTTCTAAATTCTCCAATATTGATCTCGTCGAAACCTGTAGTGGCAAGGGAAGTGTTGACGGCGTCGGTGTTTGGGATGGTCTCGGTAATGATACTCGCCTCGGTAGTTCCTATCGATTCGGTAGTGGTATGGGCTTCGTTGCTTGTGCTCGCCTCCGCAGAGATGGCCTTGGTAGTGGTCTCGGTGGTTGAGATGGCTTCCATACCAGTAGTCGGCTCAGTAGGAGCAATGGTTTCGGTATAAATATTGACTGCGGTAACTTTATTCGGCTCGGTAGTTGCAAGGGTTTTGGCAGATGGTGTACTCGGCTCGGTAGTCGCAATGGTTTCAGTAGATATATTGGCTTTGGCACCTTTATTCGGCTCGGTAGATGCAAGGGTTTTGGCAGATGATGTACTCGGCTCGGTAGTCGCTATGGTTTCAGTAGATATATTGGCTTCGGCACCTTTAGTCGGCTCTGTAGGTGCGGTGACCTCGGAAGTCGTTGGCGCTTTCTTTGTAGCGCCTCCGTTGGGTGCTTTCTTTGTAGTTAAGGCCAAGAATTCCAGGTCGTAGAGTGCGTCCTTTGTTTCATGGATTAACGCTCCCGCTTCTTCAGCAAATCCATCGATGGACTCCTCTGGCAGTAGATGTAAAATTTGTTGTTGCAGGTTGACGAAAAGTTCCCTTTTGTCGTAGAGGTGCGAGATGAATTTCGTAATCTCGCTAGCTGCGGAAGTAGAGTTTAGGGCCTTTGAATCCTTCAGAAGTCTGTGCGCCCGTCCATTGTGATATTTCCACTGGCCCAGAAACGTTTTAAGTTTGTTCGACATTTTCTAGTCACGGCACCAAAATGTCGCGAAGTAGACTGTCCTGTGTTGTGACGGTCACGGCACCAAAATGTCACAACATAGACAAACGGGTGGAAAACAAGTCGAACCAACGTAACCAAATAAGGAAATGCTATACACACGCACCAAACTAGCAGCAATATTGGCGACAGATGGCTAGGGTGAGAGATACCCACGACTGCCTGCGACTATTGAAGATTAGGGATTGCCAATTGCATTTCGGCGAACATCGACTGGAGCGGAGTTTCTCATTGTGGAGAAAGCGAGTTTTTGGTCTTCGCTACGATTGAAAAGCTGCGAGTTTTGTTCGGAGCTGGCACGGTTTACATGGATGGAACTTTTCATTCTTACACAGTTGATTCAACTCAGCGTCGTCACATTGACGTCCAGCGATGTTCCTACCTTCCCGATTTGGCGAGTTTTCTTGGCCTTGTTCTACACTGCAATATTGGGCATGTTAAATTCCACAGCAGGAGCGCAAGAACTTTTCATGCCCCACCCACAGTTGTACATCGCTTGCAGGTTGCAGCATAAACTTGATGCGAGGCTTGGTAGTTGCACAATGGCTGGTGCAGTTTGATCTACTGATTGTAAAACAGTCCTGATTGTACCGAACGGTAGAAACATTGAGAAAGAAGCCTGGTACATGAACCAATTCAATGACAAATTTCTTTCTTCTGTATCACGTAGTGCATGCATCGACTACCTGTGGTGCTTTCCCTTAATGTTTCGCTTTGTCTCAATAGCTTGGGTGCTAATTACCTGCCCTCACACTGCGCAGAAGTATCCTTCAACATGTGATGTAAAATTGTGGGAGAGTTGCTAAATAGTCAACTAATTGTCAATATAAATTTTCACTATACTTTACTTCTTGCCATGCAATTGTTTGTTTATCCAAAGGTTCTGATGATAGTCGTGCAAAACAGCTATGACCCGCCGTGATACTGACTCGTGAATGTTAGCAGATTTGAATATTCCAAATGCATGTTTTAAAAAAGACGAAGTTCGCAAGAGCATTTCTTTCTCATGGCGCTTTGCTCTCGCTCATAGGTAATCATGATTTTACGTATTGATTAGGTGGTCTATGACGAATATCGGCCTAGCAAAGAAGCTGTCATGTACGTTTTAAACCCTCTTCCTCCAGTTTGTCCGATCGTGAACAGTTTGTCTACGTCTCCATTTCTGTGGAATGATCCAGTGAGCGTCAATATTTTATTGTCCTGACGTCCACATATTAAACTTTTTCCTTGGCCCAGTCGAGAATGGAGAAAGTGAGAACTAGAACCTCGTATGAGTTATAAGCCTCAAGCCTATTCCTGCTGTTGCTCCTCCATATTTTTTGCACTATGCATAGATATTCCTTTGACATTCCTGTTTTTGTTAGTTCTCCCCTATACTCAATGTCTTCATTAACTCCTAAATACTGGTATGTGTTTTTATGGGGAAGTTCTTGTAGGCGAAGTCCGTTTACTTCAATCGGTCTCCAAACAGTAAATGTGTTACAGTGCGTTCTTCAACTTTGTACCATGTTAATGTTTGAATCAGGAGAAAAGAGAGAGGAATACTAGACAAAGTAAATTAGAGTAGTGGGAGACGGTCCCCTTGAAGGATCCCATTTAAGTATGTAATTGTTTCAGTCTCTATTGTTGGACACTGACTGTGTAGGTAGGCTTTTGAGGCCTAAGTGCTTGTTTAGTTCTCCATAGCTGTTATTTGATGTAAAGGAACTGGCTAATCTAAGCGCATTCAAGAGCAATTTATTAATTCTAAGTCAAATACCTTATTGTAATCGAACCACCTAGAAATCAAGCTAATCGTTGCACGCCTAGCTTCCCTTCCATCCACGTGCTTGCTCTATGACGATTATGGCATTGGCAGAGCAGTGATCGGCCAGAAAATCTTGTTGACAATGCTGATGTCACTGATCTCTATAATAACTGGATCTTGCACCATTGCTAGCCCGTACGGAAAAAGTGAAGCCCACTTTCCCCTCGGCGGTCATCTTGTTGTGACCACCCTGGGTAATGTTGGCTAGTGTCAGCTTGTTTCAAAAATGGACAAAAATGGTGCTGTTCTTTTAGCTAAAACAAGCAGAGAAAAGGAAATTCTTATAGAGAGGAAACAGGAAGCTAGAGTGAGGTAACTGAGGATGAGAAATTCTTAGTAAAAAAAAAAAGCGCCAGAGAACATGTGACACTAAATATTTACTACAGGTTAGGTCTGCACTAATACCGCTTATCACTATAATTAGAGGCTTCATTAAACCACAGAAATTGTGCTTGAATTAGAACTAGCGTGTGTCTTTTCAGAATGGATTTCCGCTTGATCATGCAAGAAAAGCTTGGCTTGTCGGAAAGCGCCGTGGTGACTAGCATGCCAGTGATTACTCCCAGCCTTGCTGCGATCATCTTATAGAGAAATTTATTTATCGCACTGGTCTGGTCAGAGGGTAGAGTTATAGACTAGTGGTCAGAGACTTGCAGGCGCTGTTCAGACAATGTTAGAAAAATTTCCATGTTATAAAAAAAAGGTCAGAGCCATCCCTGAGGCTGAAAAATTATATTTGAAGGGAGCATCTGTCTGTAGCACAGGTACAAGTTTAGGCAAAATTGAAATCCTTGTTCAGCTAGAAGACATGCCAAAAGTGCATTTACTTAATTCAAGTATCCTTAATTCAAATAATAATTTAGGGTTGGGAAAGGTATATCCTACTCCAACCATGGATGTGTGGCACTCGGCTAGTTTTATAATTTTATTCCTAGCAAATACTTTCACTGATTCGTTTCAGAAAGATTACTTTGAAAATTTCGCTATGCGTTAAACGCTACTTTAAAAAGTAAATTCCGGTAATCCTTGTACATTGCTTTTCTAAGCCTGTTACTTTTGCATCCGTTAAAAAAATTCGGAGTTAGTAATCCGTTTGGCTAACAATTTGACTTTGAGTTTGAAAATCGAGCGTTTCCTGTAAGTAAGCAATCTTTAATAATAAAGAGCGAGCGCTGAGTTTCTTGCGATGCCACCCACGAAGGCGTGCTTGCGATTGATCAACAAAAGAAAGCAAAATTGTTCGTTTCAATTGGATTGGAAAATGTTGTTGGTTTTCGGAACGACCCGTAACGGAGTGGACCTATCCGAACTCTTGGTATTGTTTCGATCATGCCTGGGCCGACAGCGTTCCAACGATGTGAGTGATTGTTCCAGGATTTTCCCCAATATAGCGGCATGAAGTGAAGTGTTCAGATATCTTGGGCTTGACGATCGCATCTCCAGAAGATGTCGAGTATAGATTTCTTGCTCTCGATGGCACAGATGTAGCCGTTCAAGTGCGACTTTGAATTAAAAGACCGTGTCCGACCATTTGATGTGCTTCTCATTGCTGTAAATTAACCCGGCGTTTACTCTAACCATCCATTGGCTTCTGTTCCAGGCTCTATTGTGTTCTTCTTGCAGTTTTACCTTGCTTGTTGCACAGAGATGGTCTGCTTGCAGTCAAGACTAGGAAGCGCAAAACCTGTCCCAGCCATCACGTCGTCGGCATAACGAAGTAGACTATGTGCTTCATGCTTGCAGCCAAAACCTGTTGACTACTGATCGCGCTGAGACATGGTGTGCTCGAGTGATTACCCGCTGGAATTAAAGATCTAAGACGCTATTAAGACCTCTGTCAGTTGCATTTCTAAGCACATAGAGTCTTTCGTGGTAGCTGTTTCTGTGAAAGGAGCTATTCTCAACAAGTTCCTTCTGTGTGCATTTGTCAATGGATTCAACCACTTCGTTCGTCCTGTTTTGTATTTCGAAAGTGCAAAGCAATTTAAATTCACGAGTTATCTTTATCAAGGTCAATTTTTAAGAATAAACACGGAACTTTAAGAAATTGCCTTAATCACAAAATACAATATTGAGTGCCCGCAAGGTGCCTTTAATTATTTTGGTAATTTTTCCAACTTCAATGCTGATTCATGGCTTCAAGGTCCAGTAGGTCGCTTTTCATGAGCATCACGATAATGTGACTGGCTGCAACATAAAAATAGAATTGACATGATCTGGATCTAAATCTGGACGATCGCAGTTTTCTATGGCTGTGCGGTTTGTAATTTGAGAGATGTGTAATGGCAACTCATCCTTTAAGCATTGCGCTATGATAAAAGAAGTTGTTATTTTTGTCATTGTGATGTTGTTTAGGCCACCCAGGATTATTTGCGGAGGCTCCACAATAAGGAGAGAAATAATATAGCGACTTGAACAGCATGACAAACTTATAAACCGCTTTTGCATAAAGCAGCGAAGTAGTCCATCAAAGGCATTAAAACTTTCTCACAAAAGAACCTATTGCCAAATAAATGAGCTACGCAAAATTACCTAAGTCATTGCATTAAATGCAAGCAAAACATGCAAATAACAGCGGCAAAAGTGTCCGGTCACTCTGAAATGCTTGTACTGGTACCTAACATGGGTGTGCCAGTGATTGCGGTAGTCGATGCCCTCAGGGAAGCAGTATTTAGACTCAAGGATGAGTTCAATGTCTTCTATATTGATTGCTTTCAATTCTTTTTAAATGGAATGACTCTTCTCAAACGCCAATTTTATATCGTAAAATTGTGTGAAGCTAAAACGGGAGCGAAAAGCGGTGACAGAGGAAGCTAAAAATGCAGCAAAATATATTCAATTTGAGTTTGTTGTTAATTAAATCCACTGAGTTTACAAGAATAAATGGTTTGAGAAAATTACATTGAAGACATGAATACTGCTAAAACGGGGATGACGGACGCGAACTGCACCAAACCGTGTCCGTTATCTCGCGGTCAAGGGCAGCCAATGCTCCCATGAAACATAAAATCGGAAAAAGGCTTCTGAATTTAACAAACTGAATCAACCTGACCGTCATAATAGTATATGACCATCCAATAAAGCTGATAAGAAGTTGCACCCATCACAATGAATGAGTGAGTGCGGCCAGAAGCTTCAAGGCATGGACTTAAACTAAAAAATTTTAACTAAAAATTCGAAAAATAAGTAAATGTCCATGAAGCCCAACATGACGTTGTTTGATTCCATATTCAAAAAAATAATATTCTCGATTTCCGTCGGAGTTACGCCAGGGGGCTGTCTGCCATGGATTTCTGTCTGTCGCGTCGAACTATAATATGTAGCGCGCCCGATTCAAGCGACACTTAATACTATGTTGCTTACACCATGGAGCGCCTTGGGTCAGCACGCTGATGGAGCACATGGACAAAGAATTGCATTTCAAAGTTTTCTTTAATTTTTAGGAGCTGCTTACGAAACCGGCCTGCTGTTGGGTGGAAGCAATTGCCTTATATATGCTTCTCCATAGTGGCAGGAGTTTAGTGATATCAGAAGCTGATTCCATTTCTTTGTTGCTTATTAAATTATTAAGTACGGAGGCATATTTACATAAATGTTAAGTTTGGTGTGGCCTAGAGCACCGAATATCTTACAGAGAGGCTCAAGCATACAAATTTAGAGGAGAGGCTCAACAGAGAGGCTCACGCATACAAATACACAAGCATGCAAATTTTGAAATTGGGTAATTTAAGAAATTCACCAGTTCCTCCCTTCCTCCTACACCAGATGCGTTTAGCCCTATGTGGGTCTCATCATCGACGTGCATGGGAACTGAACCCTGGTGAACCCATGTTAGTCGGCAAGTCATAATGTTATACAGTTCTCAACAATTCACTCAGCTCTCGTGGTCTAGTGGTAAGGGCTCTGATTTCCACTTTAGCGACCCGAGAATGTTTCGTATGCACGTCACTGATGAGCCCCACACAGGCCGGAACGCGTCTGGTGTTGGAAGAATTAAGGAACTGGTGAATTTCTTAACTTGGCTAATTTTGAAATTTGTGTAATCGTGTGATAGAGCCTCTCTGTACGGTATTCATCACGCTAGGTCACACCAAACTTTACAATAACGAGAATCCCATGTGGTTAAGCAAGTGCAGTGAATAGTAGAGAGCTTAGTTGTTTTGTTGAAAACTTTTGTCACAACTTCTTGCTTTTCATGTTTAGATATGAGCCGGGGTTTTAGAGGAAACAGAGGGGGAAGAGGAGGGGGAAGAGGTGGAGGTGGAAGGGGTGGAGGTGGAAGGGGTGGCTTTAGGCAGTTTGACACTGGACCTCCTGAAACTGTGATTGGTAAGTTTTCTTTTGCTTTCTTTGTAATACTCCATAAATAATGATGTATACTTATGGTAATATATATATATATATATATATATATATATCTTTATAGCTTATGATGTGTGTGTGTGTGCCCTTAGGTGCAAAGTTGCAGAGTTGAATATAAGCTTTTGTGGGCAAGATAAAGTTTCCTTTCGTCTTGTAATCGTCCATGGGTATGTTGCAGTTATGGGCTGAAAATTATTGTGTAAATTGATAAGTTCTGTATTTTTGTTTAGGGTTTTGATTTTCTTGATTTTGAAATTAATATCATAGTTTTATTAAGTAAGGCTTCTAGTAAGTCAGGCATTTCAGTTTAAAAAGTGTGATGTTGTTTCTTAGCATTATGCTATCAGGCAGTCAACCAGGATTACTTACCTGTGGTATACTTTTATGGCCCAAAATTGTAGCGCTGCTTATTGATTAAGTGTTTTGTATTGAGGAAACATGGATTACGTGTCAATGCTTTGTTGTCAGAACTGAAGGTTTATATTGAAGATATATGAAATTTCTTCCTAATTGACGACAAGAAGCTATTTATCTATTGGACTTTTGTAATTGGATCTATTCATCTTTAGAAATCGGACACTATGTGCATCCATGTGAAAGTGATATGGTGTGCAAATGCACGAAGGAAGAAAGTGTTCCTTACTTTAATGCCCCAATTTTTCTGGAGAACAAGCAACAAATTGGGAAAGTGGATGAAATTTTTGGACCTATCACAGACTTCATATCTTTTCTTCATATACATTTGCTTACATATGAAGTCGTAACATGCCTGATTTAACATGTAAGAGTTTGTTTTGAATTTTTTTCAGGTAAGTTTCATTCCCAGGAAGTTAACTAAAATTTTGCGAATGCTTTATGAGCAGGATAATGTTTTTGGAAAACTGCAATCTGCAAAGGGTTTTTTCTATATCTATATCCGCGTGTCATTCAATGGTGCTCATCTCCCTTTATTCAGAACTCAGGTTGTAGTTAGTGCATCGTAAAACACGACAGTTGACTCAAAGTAGCTTTCTGGTCCTTATTTGAATGTAAGCGGATGCAAGCTCGAGGTGACGAGAGCGTAGCTGCTACTGCAGCTTCCACTCACAGCCAAACATGTTCCTTAAAAAACCCAAAAATTTTCTCTTCCTCTCGCTCTGGAAAGCCCTCTTATGTTATACTTAAGTCTACTATATAGCATTATGTTTTCCTTCAACACCTTCAACGGGCGTGTGATGTTTATGCCTCATTTCAAATTGTACGTCTTGCATTCCATTCTTATTTCAAAGATTTTGATTTAATTTTACCAAAGTATTTACAACCTGGATTGCTTCCTTTAAGAGAATAAATAGCCTGGGCAAAGCTGCTTGATTGGGGGGGTTCTGATTTGTTCTGGTCTGTAATTTTCAATGTCGTTTTTAAACTGCAAATGATTCAATTTAATTATTTTCTCTAATGCTAATTGGTAGCTTCATCAAGGCGAAATGTAGGACCATCTAGAAGCATTTCTCAGTCTATGCACGTTTTTGTGATAGTTTGTATTAGTGGCAAATAATAAGATTGTGTCCTTGTGTGTCCTACATTGATGTATAGAACGTATTGTGCCCGCTTGAGAGAAGTTCAGTCTTGACTATTCAGCAGCACTATTTTTCAGTAAAGTTATCTGAAGGTATGAATGCTGAGTCCTTCAAGAAGTTGCAGAAGGTATATCTTGTTTGTATAGTGACTTCTCTTCATTCTATTCGTTTTATCAACCTCCAATTTGTGTTGCTGTGCGCTTGTTATGCTAAGGCCTGCCTTGTGATTCTATGTGTGATGATGGATTTAGCGGATTGTGCGTTCTCCTTACAGTTTTTTATCGACCCACAAAAGCTGCTACCCCTATCGCGGTTCCTACCTGGTGCAAGTAAGATATCCGTTTTTCTTTTTGTGTTGTGATTTTATAATTTTTTTGGATATATAAGATCACTAGGTATGTGATGTATTGATTGTGATCACGACGAGAGATAGGTAGGTAGGTAGTTAGGGAGGGAGGGGGGTAGGTAGGTAGGTAGGTAGGTAGGTAGGTAGGTAGGTAGGTAGGTAGGTAGGTAGGTAGGTAGGTAGGTAG
>QQSS02256468.1:0-16665 GCA_003687565.2 Craspedacusta sowerbii | reverse complement strand
AAAACGTGAGATACCCAACTTAAGCATATTGTTATGATGCGGAAACAAAGCTTGTCAATAAATTTAGTCTGATTCAGTCAGACTACTTGATTCTCAGCTTATTCTTCACTCCCGTTTTGCTCAGCCACGAAGTAGTGAAGATAAACAACGCCATGCTTTTGATGGCCGCCTGCGTCAGCAAATATTTGCCTCAGGAAAAGATGCTCTTTTGGATTCGCCCAGCCACAGACGGACAAGGCAGATTGAAAGACATGTTTTTGAAGTTCTGATGAGGTTCCAGACCACTCGGTGCACGCAGATAGCTGCAACTCCAATGTCTCCTTCCAGATTGACGAAAGTTACCGGTGCTGGGACAAAGCAAATGGGACCCACTTCATTGCATTTGGTTCAACTCGGATCGCCGCAAGTATATCATTGCACTTAACAACCTGCAAGAAATACTCGACTGCTGTAAATGTGCCCAGCACCATTTTGCAGTGACAACTTAAGGTATGGTGGCCCTCCCGCGTGGTACCAGATGCTGTGCATTTATGTTAATACCGTCAATGACCGCCAGACTTCTCGCCTCAGCAAGTATCTCGCCGGGCTTATTGAAATCAACTTTCTTTCAGGTCTGAATCAGTCGCCCTACCACGGTAATCAAGGTGAGATCCAAAATTGTCGTGGGGAAGACTAAATCCAAGCAAATCACGCAACAATAGAGCCATGCGACGTTCTACTGCTTTAAGCACTGACAGGGTGCACGACATGCAATACACACCGCATCAAGATTGTGTCTCGTAAATAATTTATGCACAGCATTCATGCTTGGAGACAGCCTGGGTTCTCGCTAAGGCCACTATAGACGGTAATGATTACGATGTGAGAATCAACCAGAATAAATTCACTGTTAATTTAAGAAGGAAAGGCCATATTTATGAAGTCTAAAAACGTCATCAATACATTGTGATCTAGACGTCCACTTCTTTCTTTCATGTACCCGCTTCTCCACTTTTGTCCACTTAATGGATGGCCCCCAAGGACATACCACCACAGTGTATTCCAAACTTAAAAACTAAATGTACAAGATAAAATTGAAGAGTGCACATTATACAATCACGAAAAACGTTAACAGTATTCTCTGCAAAACCAGTGAGTCGTAACCAGCGAACTGGTCCAGGTAAAATAATCTTATAAAATAAATACAATTTTCGCCGAAAGTCTCCAAATGAGCGTCATCAATCATATGGAGCAACCACTCTTAGCAAAGCACGTTTCTTAGTTGCGCTGCATCGCGCGCGTGTTCATCGCACGGGAGCCACTTCCTAATTAAATGTTACTCTCCCTTGAAGTTATGCCACTTCAAGCTATGCCACTCTCAAATTCTAAGAATTTCGGGCTATAAAAATCATAGCTCATAGGGCACCGAGGCAAAAAAAATGGCGTAAGTCATGCCCCTGTGGCAAATTCCCGGCTACTGGACGTGAACACTAACTTTTACGTAAGAAAGCTGGAATTCAATCACTACCAGTTACTTTCACTAGAAAAATACCACTTAGAACCCAAAATACTTAAAATTTAATTAAGCGTTCACACTTTGGAAGTCACGTGACAACAATTGCATAATCATGTTATCAATGAAACTACACCTTTAATTAGTTGCAATATAGCGACTGATAATTCAATCGCAAAAAAATATCCGCTTTGTAGCTTATCAAACCCAAATTTTTACCGCATAACCTGGATTCCTTCGCAAGACACAAATACTGAAGCACAGACATTTTGAATATAGAATAGTTTCATGACTTTTTATTATACCAAGAGTTTGCATTTTAAAAAAAAAACACAAGATAACTAAGACTTCGGTTTAAAAGAAGACCAAGAAAATTAAGCGACAAATTTTGTGAGTTAGCTCTAAATAGAGTTACTTTCTGTACAAACTTTCGCATTTTCTTTAATTTCTAAAGTCCAGCAAGCTTTTTCAGCTGCTTTAGGTAACTTGAATTCCTGCAAAAGGTGGCATACTGGTGCTAAACCCAACGTCTTTAGGGCGATAATTTTGTTTGCACCGCTTTACGCACTCGCTCCGAAAGCCCCGCGTCACTTGCCATGCCGTTTGCGTGGTTTTAGGACTCATCGAACATGTACTTGATTTGATATCTGCTTCGAACTGCTACTCGGAATTCAAATCTAACTCGAGTGGATATCAGCAAGGTAAGTTGCTAATTCATGTTTTTTTTTGTTGTTGAAGTTTTTCAGTGACTTGCTGGAGATCTTAGAAAAATGACACCTAGAATATTGATGCCGTATGGTATGAAGCTAATGGTCTTAGCAAAAGCAAGGCACGTTTTCGTTGTTTGCACACGCCAACCATCTTTTTACATAGAGGATTCAAGTCACTGCTAATCTTTTTGCTCACGTCCTATTCCAGTTAATTACAACTACCGCCACCTCGTGTCTTATGTTGAATAAAACGCCTTGCTTCCAAAAAATCGAAGTAAAGCGATAAAAATAATAGAAATCGAGTGAAAAAATACCATGGTTTATGTCACTCAGCTCTATTTGTAGCAAACTTCTATGAATCGGATCGAAGTCATTGCTTTCTTTAAACAGTTTACTTAGTGTTATGCAAAAACACTCCTAGAACATTATGCAAGACTGTATCTGAATTAACAAAACTAGAAGAAAATGACATGAGTATCCCCTTTCGATTCGATTTAGGCACTGAATGGGCCTGGCTTCCTTCAGCAAGTATTATTTAAATCGTTAAGCTCATGAGACTTAATAAAGCACTTAAGGGGGTTAGAGTTGAGGGATTGTTTTTCCTTAAATTATATACTATTTAAGTGGTGCAATGTCTGTATTCTGCTAGACTATAGAGAACATTCCAAATTCTTGATCTGTTAATTACTCTAAGGTGAGTGTTTTTTTTCGGGAAGAAAAAGTAGAAGCCTATCTAGAAATATGTCAATTGTAGGCTCCCATAGAATTTTTAAATCCATTTTCAAAAATGTCACAAGGAGGTCCTTTAAGTTGTCACCTGTTACAATCGTAAGCAAGGATGCCAAGTGCCAGTTATATTTAGCAACAAGCTGCTCTTTTCATACAAAAAGTACAAATGCATTTCAAAATCATAATCAAAATCTACTTAACAATGTAAATTACACTAAACAAACCACAATAATTTTCTTTAATCACTTGGCATGGTTTTGACCATTTATATAGGCAGATGCTTTCTTATGTATCTCAACATGGACTTTTGGGTTCGATTTTCCAGAAGTGACCATCTCAGGAACTGCGTTTGTCTAAAAAGTGGTACTGCCCCTATGTCATGAATAAAAAAACTGGACCTGGACAGCTTTTTAATATTTATATTTTTTGGAGTGCCAGTTAAAGGAAAGTGACAAGTGATGGGTAGCATCCTTTAACCTAATTGTACTTATCTTTGGTTTGGCTTCTTGGAAAGAAGTGTTTAGCTCATGTGAATATCTTTTTACTGTGTTAGAAAAAACTTGTCCCATTTACGAAACAAATGTGCTTTTATTTATCTGAGTTTGAATGATGCAAGACATATGTCAACCAGGATTTTGCTCATTTGCTAGCTATAAGTAGAAATTCAGGCTTAATTGGATGAAAGGAAAATGTTCCTTTGTATAGTGTGTGTTTGGCCTAAGGAGAGTGTTGGAGCATGGCTTCCCCTTGGCCGTGTTATTGAAATGGCGTTGTGACCAGACACTTCATTTAGTAATAGCTCATAAAACCGTTGCAGTTTTATTCATTAATGGATAATATCTAGTTTTGATGTGTCCAATCTGCCAGCTTGTACAGTGTTTAAAATAAATAATGTTGTAGATTAATCCCTGATCAGTGTTCAGCAGCCACTGTGGTCTGATTATCTCTGCTCCTGCTCTTTTTTATGTTAAATGGAAAACTTTATTGAAAAGATCTAGGGGCCAGAAATGAATAACTCCAGAATGAACTTGTGGCTAGAAAATTGAATTGTCTTTAAAGTCATACGATGCCTGGCCCGAGCCAATATGTCTATTTAAACGTTTGTTGAACTCAAGTAAATGAGCAATATAATAAATAAATACCTAGTTGGTGAGCAATGTCGCAAGCCATCTGCCACTTTTAATAGAGTCAGCAGTGGATCAGGTTGAATTAGAGCTTGAATACTTCAGTTCATTATGAGTATGTGTGTTTACATTTGCACTTAAATAATGAAAAAGTTTTGAACTTTATGACACTAGGCTAATTAAGAAAAATGCTATGCACAATTGCTTAGTGACAATGGAATCGACTTGGTTGTGAGTGGCTGAAGTAAACCTTTCCTTTCTTGTCTCATTTACGCCCGCCCGTTCATATAATCTCCTAAATTTCTGCGCATGGTTGGATTACATGATAGGTAAGACTTTACCCGGAAGCCATCAGTTCTTGTTTATTTCTGGAGTGTTTTAGTAGATCCTATGGTAGAAAGCCTCCTTGCATCGTTTACGATTTCTTTATTCTGGTAAGTACTTTTTTATTTAGTTAGAATTTAAAAAGTCCGATTAGGCTAAGAAGGCTGGTTTAGCTAATGCATTTGGCAAATTTTGTTAAGACACTGTATATATGGTGAGCTACCCCTTGGCCAATTGTTTCTGCAACTACGCTTGTTTCTGGGCGTATGGTATGTGTGATTCGATTGGCGTTTGAATTTATAATCAAGCATTGAAAAACTTTGCTGTATGAAAAAGACTTGTGATTTTGGTGTGTGCTCTAGGGCATGTGGGATGGTGATTGACAAATGGCTAGCAGTCAAGACCGAGGGAGAACCGAAGAAAAACCGCTGTTGGTTAGTATTAAACTTGATTCAAATTTTGTAGTATTTTTCCTTTGTTTATTTTTCCTGCCTTGCTTTTGCAGGGAGCTTTTCTTTTCGTGCTGTTAACGTTCGTTTGTGTACATGCTTTCTTAATGGGATTCATCAGCGACCCCGTGGAAGCGAACTCTCGAATCGAACCAATTATTTATGTAGCGTTCGATGACGTTGGCAGTTTACCAGGTCACCTTTTGCCCACCGGTCTCAATAAAAGTCTTTTATTGAGATCAGTGCCTTTTGCCGTAGTTCCCCAGCCTCAAGCCGGGTCAGGAAAGCGTTGCTAAGCGCTGAGTGAGATTCGTTTGGGTTTTGCGAGCTCATGGCTTCAATCGGGATCGAGAAGGGAGGTGGCTGCCATGCTTAGGACTTTCCTATCGCAATCGTTCTTTATGCTTTGCGGTTCTTTGCAATCCTTGGAATCGATTGCTTGTCCTGTTGAATTTAACTTTTATTAGAATCGTGCCATCATGACTTAACCACATGCAAATCTTTTTGTATGTACTTAATCCAATCCTTGGCATTACTCTATCAGTATTGTACCCGAAGCTTAGGCAAATGATCTTGTTCGAACAGTGTCAGGTTGTACCCGCCATTATTCTTTAAAGCTCCGTCGGCTGGCGAAATTAGTTCTGGGCTCGTTTTATCGACGAACGGCCCCGTTCTCTTCAGAGGCACGCTTAAGACAGCGTGGTACCACTTCGTGCGAAGTCTGCACTTCCCTTAAAATCGTGCTCAGTTTTTATAGCTTAAGCTGTGTTACCGGTTGTGGTCAGTAATGTGTCCGCTAAAAATGGCGCTTTGCTCTGGAACTGCCTTCCCGCGAATGAGTGTGCATGTTACGGGTGCTGTTTGTAAAGTTACCTGGTGACTTTCCGTTAACCGACTCTTCAAGTCAAGGTCGGATTATGGCCAGTTGGGGCCCTAGACCCAAAACGTTTAGGGGCCCCTACTGCCTTTGAACCCTACCTCCAACCATAACATGAACTAGGATTCAGTCCAAGTCGTCACTATTGGTGTGGGGTGCAGACCGCACTGGGTGACACCATCGCAGGGGATTACTTACCAATTACTTATCAAAATACGTTACGGTACTCGATGACGGTAGGTATTTGTCACGTGAAATTCGTGATATTGCTTTGCAGTGTTTCAGCCTAGAAGTGACAAAGTCATTTTTAAAAAAATGCCACTAGATATGACAAAGTCATTTAAAAAAAGCCATTAGAATGTGCGTAGATGAACGCTTCCAAATTATGAGCAAACACAAATAAGTTCTCAATTACTTAAAGTTAAATTTTTTTATTAACGATTTTTTTTTGACGTTGCGTAGTGCGGTTCTTTCAGATTCTAAATTCTAAAAATAAGAGGGCAGGTAAAAAAGGATCATATTCTGAGCCTCTTATGCAAGACTTTCCGCACCACGTCTTCGTACGTAGCAAGGCCAGAAAATCAAGCTTAACCAGACCACGTCCCCTTCTGAGAGCGTTTTTTATTTATTCAGCTGATGAAACATGCGTTTTGCCGTACACTTCGTAATCATAAATGTTAGGAAAATTCGAAGTATCATTTCAACATTCAAAAAGGCATTCTGCGTTAATCAATCCACTAGAATCTTGAGAGGTTCAGCAGGATTTAACCTGCTTTCACATTTTCGATCTTTTGCTCGTAGATAGCTGTTGTATAAATACTGTGGATATTCGTCCACTGACGAATCCGAATCACTCAAAACTTCAAATTTATTTGCCCCATTTTTAATAGAAATCTTTATTGAAAGGATCTACGTTCAATAATAAAAACGAGGTAGTTTTTGAGAACTTGATATCCTCAAATTGATTGTTACTCAGCCATAGGAGTCTGACGTATGCCTGTAGAAAAAATGTTAGCCTTGTATATGAGCTTAAAGCTAAGTGTGTCTTTTAAAATTGACTTTAAAGAGAGTATGCACTTCTTGCACTTCTGCTCTTAGCTCCGCGTCCGAAAGTCCCTTAGCCCCCCTCCGTCCGCATCAAATTCGACTTCTGCATGCCATCATTTGGTTGTTTCCTCCGACCTTGTTTTGCGTTGGTCCTCTTCTATAATCGCTGGTGTGCACGGGATTGCGAAGATATTTAGGACATAGCAATGCTTCAGGTCTATATTTAGGACTCTCGTCGCTAACCTTTTTATCTCGCATTTCTCTTTGCAGCGCGCCATTCCCTTTTTATTAATTGCCAAGTAGTTTCTAATCCGGACACGGCCATTGTTGGATTCATGATGGCGTTTTATGTTATTGGCTAGGCTTCGATGCGGCTTGGTTGGGTTGGATTGAGAAGAGTTTCTCAGCCATGGCTTGGGTGGTAGGGGTTATTTCACCTCCACCAGGTTGGTTTCCCTTGGGCAATACGAAATCGCGTTCTCATGGTTTCGATCGGGATCGTGAAAGGGGACTCTCGAAAAGTTTTGAGTACTCCTACCGCTTATGTAGATGAATAAAGGGTAAATTTATATGCTAAATTTGACATGAACTTGGTTTGCTTAAAAAAATTAAGGTCTAAGGAAGGTCTGGTGAGTTGGATAACAATAGAGATTCATTGTTCATGAAAACGCTGGTAAATGTTTTTATCAGCTTTCTGAGTAAGGTTACAAATGCCTTGCCATGGGCTCTGGCCTTGTTTTGAAGAAAGCCATGATTGGTTGCAATAAGTGCCCGCGCTTCTTCCAATCATGCGCATGCGCCTCGTGCGGGTGAGAGTGCGCATGTGCCGTGGTGCGAATCAAAAGCGCGTCTGTCGTTTGCGAGACATTAAAAGCGGGACTGTGTCGATTCAGTTTGAGGAATTCTTGAATATTAGTGTTCCGCTTGTCTTCTGTGTAAATATAAAGTTCTGTTGCGTATTTAATAATATGCCCTGCCTCGACCGAACGAGCGGTTTTTGACTTCATTCTTGTGGTTGTTTTACTTGGTGCCTTGGACGTATTTCTTGCAGGAAAGGCTGTGCCATCAACTCCGAGTCCGTAGTTGCGGGAGAAGAAGATCACTCTACATTTCCGTTGTTGCAGACAGTAGGATGGTTCGTAATAGCGACAGAGCAGCAGAGTTAGCAGCTTTCAGAGGTGCTTTGAGAGGAAGCCTCGAACGGTTAAGCGACTTTGAGGTTAAGATTTCTTTATTGACCGTGGCTGCTGATGTTACTCATCGCGACACGTGGTCCGGTAATGACAGATCTTTGTTTGGCAAGTTAAATAAAATTCAATGCTCAACGGACGTGTTCGAGAGATCAGTTGACGCAGCCGTTCTTCAGAGGGCCATGGATATGGTTTTGACAATGTTGCTGACGAATGAGATTCGTAGCGACGCCATACAAATGTGTTTATATGTTGGTGAGGCGTTGCTTAGTTTTGGCAGTATGTTTAATATGTGTGCCCATGCATCGTTTTATGTCGTGGTCATTGCAGCGCCGGAGAATGCGAATATCCAAAATTAAAAATCGTATGCGATTATTTTAATTTTTATTTTTTGAGCGAGGGGGAGGGTGGTGAAGGTCGATGTGATGTCAACATATTGGGCTGAGCGACAAGATGATGACGTACTAGTTCTTCTTTCGTCAGCTGGATGTTGTCCCTTGCTTCCTCCGGATCTTCTCTCTCCTAGACGTTAGACAGCTCTATTTAGCGACTAGGCCCTAATTGGGTATATACCAAAGAAGTTTTACTAAGTTGGACTTGGGTTTAATTTAATTATGTAAATAAACCTCCTTTGTTCATACTGTGCTTACGCCCCCGCATTGATTAAAGGATGGATAGATGGGTGGATGGATGGATAGATGGGTGGATGGATGGATAGATGGATGAATGGATGGATGGATGGATAGATGAATGGATGGATGTGTGGGTTGGATGGATGTGTGAATGGATGGATGGACTGATGAATGTGTGGGCGAATAAAATGAATTATTATAAGGGTGGATGTCGTTCCTTTGTATTCGTTTATCATAGTATATCTCAAAGATCGCTTATACTATTACCTGTTTAGTTGGATATTAACTCGTTCTGTGATTCTGCCCCTATGGCCAATTTCCATGCTTACCCCTATCATTTCCTCATCCCTTGTGATGATGGCTTCTTGAGTGTTATTTTGAGTGGTTGTATGCATGCGTGTGCATGTGGTTGTGTGTGCATGTGGCTGTGTGTGCATGCGTGTGTGTATGTGTGCTTGTTTTGTCCGCGTTCATCTTTGCACTTCGGCAGGCATTATTTGTGAAGTGTTAGAGCTTAGTTTGAACCCTTGTGTGCCAACGTATTTTTTTTATCTTAACAGGCAACACAATTAATGACATCGCTGATTTACCGGAATGCGTGTACAAATCGCGTGATCTGCAAAAGAACGGGATCGTTCTCTATTTTGGAAACTGGGATCGTCCGCTCCGTGGCTCTGTCGCGCATGAGCTGATGACGTTGATGGCTTCGGTCACTGGTGGCTCGCATCGATCCATTGAAAGTAGTTCAGATTCAAATATAGTTGAGGTAAGAAAGACGTTCTTAGTCGTGAGGGCGTTCCTTGCTCCATTTGTCGTAGCTTTTGGAGAGCAAATGCAATCGATTAGGTTTTGGATGAACTGTTTTCGTTGCGAAGCAGCTTGAAACATTTGATCATGTAGTTAGGGGTTTACGTCACGCTGACTTTATCTGTATGAGTTATGATTACTGCTTTTTTTTTTTGCTGGCTCGTCTAGTGGCTGCTAAACGCTGTGTTGGAAAGCGTGAACATAGTAGACTGTCTCCCACATTTATGGGACTACCTGGTTGCCGCGTCGTCTGAGTCGAACGAGATTTCGGTCGAGGACCTGTCTGTCGAATTTCAGCGAAGGTTGTTATCTGGGTATGTACTCCTGATGTATTTCAAAAACGTCGCTATATGATAAGCACCGTCCTCACACACGCGCGCGCGCACAACCGCGCTCGCACGCGTTCGCGCTCGCTCGCTCGCACATCATCGTGATCGTGCTCATATGGACAACCTGCTGGGTTTGTGCGGTTTGTGGTCATTTTTCTGGAAGGAAGTCATGGTAGGTAACTTTGGTTTAGTTGATTATCCTGTAGTGCTTCGGGGCGGTCTTGTGTCAGCTTGCTTTGAGAAAGTCGGCTACTTTACACTGTTCACTATGTATTATCGATGTGTTGGCATCACTGTTGAGACTACATAGCCACAAATGGGGCGCTGCATTGCTTATATGCCGAATTGTCCTTAGTCGCTGATGAGAGTGACGCGGTTGGGACATTGAGAAAACCTTGTACCAGGTATGAATCTGTGACCAGTTTGTTGCGCATGTTTTTATTCAACTGAGATCTGGCCGCATCGAAAGGAAGCGCGTCTGCTGTCTGTCTACCGCTGGTCCTGCGTGTGGCTAGCTCTCCTGGCATGGTATGGGTGCTCCCTTGCCTTTTTTTTTACTAGGCATACCACGACAGCACGCGACGGACCGCCTGACAGCTTGGAAGCAATGGTGTCCCATGTTCGGCAAACTCGACATATGTATACCTTGGATTCCATACTGTTGAATCAGCTGATTAGGAGAATCGATTTTGTAGAAAACCACGACGCGTGCGTAGTAGCTGAGTGTGACGACACGATGGGTGACCGAGGAATACACTATGCTCTAATTGCTCCAGCGCCTCCGCCAGCTGGTTTCTGCCCATCTCATGCCGGAGCTGCGGCCCATTCCGTTCATATTAGGCCAATTGTATCTTCGCCAACCACCGAGGTTGCTAAGCAAACTTTGGTGTCTGTGGACGCTCCAAGGGTTGCGCCGTTGGGTGTTGAGGGTCTAGACAATCTGGTGCCCACTAGTGAAAGTACGGAAAGTGGCGGAAGAAGGACTGTTCGTACTTGGTTTGTCGACTTGAAGTTTCGTAGTGCGAGCTTCGGAACGCCAGTTCATAATCAATCGAGCGGTCCGCCAGAAGACCCACGAGAATCGAGAACTTATAGGGAGAGTAGTACTAGGAACTGGTGTGAATCGACGTTGGCGAATCGTGTCGTGATACTTCGTTCTTCACCTCGCACTTGAGCACGGCTGTGGTCCAGTGAAACGTTTATGCGCATGCGCTGTCTTGGCACGGGAGTCTATTTCAGGATTTGAGCGAAGAGGAGAGGAACTGGGTGAACAGAATCGACAGACGTTTTCGTGGCGACGCTCATGGATCGGCTTGCCGGCCGTGCCGTTTCGCTCGGTAACAACTCTCGATGGGCCCTAAGTCGCGATGAGCCTTTTCACGGGCCGGACATACGATTGGTAGCGATTAACGGGCGTGGCCTGTGCGCCGTTTGGTGTCGCGTGGGGCTGGCATACACTCTGACGCCAGACGTGTTTTTGTGACAGGGGTGTACAAATTATACGCGTGCTGAGAGGCATTCTCATCTCTTTTTGTTCGAAAGGCAGAGTCTGCTTGTGAAAGGACGCGTGCCCGATGCGTTTCGCTCGTGTGGGCTTGTTCAACCCACCCCGTCAACCCTGCACTCAGGCTTTTGATTTCCGTTCCGAAGTCTTTGTCAACCTATGATCTCCCCGCTTCCTAAAAAGGTAGTCGCCCTGCAGAATGTGTTGCCATTCGAGGCAGTTTCTTGATCCATCATGAAAGAATTTCCCAACGATTTTTTAATTGTAGGTAATATTTGTAATATTTTTTTAAAATTTTAGTAATTGCTGTTTTGTTGTGCGGGGAAATTTTTCTTCGTTAAAGATTCGGTTTTGTCATGCGAGGCGAGGCCCTCTACCATGTGTCTTAATGCTCATTGCATTCTCGTGCGATACGTGCGTCTCTTCTCGAGCACGTGCGAGTTCACGTACACGTACGCCCGCGAAGGTCTCTCTCCCTCTCTCTCTCCACCTCTCTGCCTCCCCCCTTCTCCGCCTCTCTCTCACTCTCTTTCCACCTCTCTTCCCCCACACTCTCTCTTCCTCTCTCCCCTTCTCTTTCCACCTCTCTTCCCCCACACTCTCTCTTCCTCTTTCTTCACCTCTCTTCACCCCCTTTCTCTCCCCCTCTCTTTCCTGCTCTCCGCCTCTCTCTCCTTCCCTCTCCGCCTCACCCCCTCTCTTTCCTGCTCTTCGCTTCTCTCTCTCTCTTTCTCTCTCTCTCTCTCTCTCTCTCTCTCTCTCTCTCTCTCTCGAAAGCGACTCTAGTTATGCTGCTCCTACTTAGAACCACTGCTGAACGTTTACTCCTATTGAAGGAAAAAACAAACAAACGAGTTCTTCGAGCAAAATCAGTTCGAACATATGCTTGAATGATTGAAAAAGTCGCTGGGTTTCGCAACGTCGAAAGCCCACGACGTTAGGCGCAGCAGATGCTAAGATCGCCTCTTCGCGCACAAGCAAAGCGTGTACACCCACGACCATTTGAAGCCTACTGAACGACATGCGATCAGATTTAAGTGGGCAAAACGACACTGTGAAATACGAAAGAAAGTCTGCAGCTGTGCATGTAAGGAAGGAGCACCTTAAGCCAGCATGCACAATCGAAAACGACGCACGTTATCTTCCACCTTCCATACCGGCAAAAAAAAAAAAAAACTTAAAGCTACCTTTCAACTTCTATATTATCCACAATTTTTAACAGACACATCTACATAAATAAACAAGTTGATATTGACAAAACCTGTCACAAACTGACCTAAAAAATTAAGAATCGTTCAAAACGCATTAATGCATCAATCCAGGAAGATCTCGCTTTTGAATATGTTTATATTTGTACACAGCTCATCAGCGTGGGAAGATAAGTTCGGAGCGTGGGACTACAACGGTCCAAATGTAGGTTTCCTGACATAAAGTTGTTGATGGTTACGTCGACCACATATCACACGACATCGGACAAATTATCACCGACCCCTCCTCCGTCCAACACCGACTTGATGATGTCAACAGTTTCGTCCAGGAGACCGTCTAGGATAGAGTCAGAGAGCTGAACTTTCACTTTCAGCTCATCTTCGTCGTAATTGATCCACAGAGGCTCCTCTTCGCGGAGTTCCTCGTTCAGTACGGCGTCAACATATTCGTCAGTCTTAGTCGTGTTGGATCTGCGCTTAAACGGGTTCAAGGTTGGCCGACCCTCTTTTAGTCCAAAACAGCTAGCGACGTGGTCTTGCAGGCTGACTTCAAGCATGTTCCCGTCCAATGCGTACGCTTGACGCACGAACTTCGCATAAACCCGTTTGGGCGGCTTCATCCATGGTGGACTTTGCGCAGTCAAGAGCTGTCTAAAGTCTTGGATTTCGCAAAGCAAGTCCTGAGAGACGTCACACACGAGTTGGCGAAACAGTTTTGTGCTGGGCAAATCGAGACCATGATCGTCATTACTTTCAATATACAGCACAGGAGACTTTGGAAGTCGATATGAGCCAGACTTGCTGTATTGTCGCAGAGCTTCATCGTACGCAGCATGTACCAGCCGATAGATTTCGAGTTCATTGAAAGGAATGCGATAAACAGGCGGACGGGCGGCCTGCAATCCCCGAGAAGGCAGCAAATCATCGCCTTGTCTAGTAGGCAGCATGTCATTATCGTCGTCATCCTCTTCATCAATGTCAACACCGTCACCAAGCAAAGCACCTAGTTCGTCGTGTACGGACTTCAATTCGTTCAGCTTTGCAACAAGGAGGTCATTATCAATTTTGCTGCTTTCATGAACGAGAGCTTGCGAATCGGCCCTCTCATTTTCGCCCACACCATCGTCGACCAGCCACGAAAGGAAGGACTCCCGCAAAGGAGACTCCCCTCTCAGCTCAGGCTCACCTTCATAAGGTTTCACAGCATTTTGCACCTGCTGAGCAGACTTGCTGATCTTGCTGAACTTGCTTCGGCGAATATTCAAAACAGCCGCTATGGCGTCGCCGATGACGCCCGCTCCGATGCCACGATCGGTCATGGAGTTTGTCTCCTTGGACGTAATGTAGGCTTCGGAAATTTCTACAGGACGCTTCGACAAGCCCATGCGAACAAGCTCGTCGAAAAGACTCTTCATGATGGAGTTGGTAATACCTTCCGCTAGTGGCGCCAAGTCAAGTTTTTCCGGAGAGGGGATGTCACCTTCAGATTCTAAATCTGACACAGGCAATGACTGAGAATGACCATCGGCATCAGCATCAAGACGACCCTTACCAACGTCGATATTTTGTTGCCGTAAGAAAAGCTCGACAGACTCCGCGGCCGACATGATGATCGACTGCACATCTTCACTCTTGATCGGTCGAAGGGAGGAAACCGCTGCTCTGGAGGCTTGGCTGTTTCGGCTGGAAGAAGACACACTCCCCGCTTCCTCCAAGTTGCTTAAAAGAGGCTCGATGCCGCTGAATTTTTCTGTCGGCGTTACGCTTCTTCTAGAAGCTTTACTCCACGATAACTGCTTGCCCGATCCTGTCGACGGCAAATGTTCAAAATCCTCCGAGTAATCTTTTACCTCCTGTTCTAAATCATCGGAGTAGGTGTGTTGGCTGAGCGACTCCTCGATCTCGTCTATAGTAGAACTTTCGCTTTGCTCCTGACCTGAAGTCTGCTTCGTAGCAGCAACTATCTTTCGTCCGGTCTCGCGAGCATCGACTTCACCGAAATGCAACCGCATCCGATCAATAGTCGTGAAAAGCCCAAAGTCCGCAGCACATTTGAAATATCTCTTCCCTTGGTAAGAACCATCGTTCGACCCCAAAGCAGTATCAAGTTCAATACCTGCCACCAGAACTGGAGAAAAGGACGTGTCACCAAGAAACTTGATGGTTCCCAACAGCAGATCCTCCACTAGCACACGATCACCTATTTTGAAACCCAAGCTAGCACTAAGTTCCGTTTTCAGATTTTTTCCCAAATGAGTAGACTCGATCAAGACCAATTCCGATTCTAATAAGTGTGCACGTTCTGTTGGCACCCGACGGTCAAGACCATTGGCAGGGTGCTTCTCCGAACGACGGCTGTCTCCACTAGAACGATTTTTCAACGATGCGGAAATTTGCTTTGAAGTTGCAGAGGAGACACTGCGCGATTCAAGCTCGTCTGATATTTCGACAGAACTCCTTTCTCCTTCTTTTATACGAGCAGAACGATCCGATGCAAGTTTCGATGCCTCTTCCGAACGCAGCGTTTTGCTAGATGTCGAATCTTGCCGGTAGCTGATAGGCTCATCGTCTTGCGGAAAGTTGCCAGAAGTTTCAACAACAGAGACTTGCTGGACGGATTGAGGAGAGGTTTGGGCGACGATTGGCGCAACTTCAGATGCAACGCTTGCCGTACCTGAGCGCAAAACTTCCGATTCAAAAAAATCGTCATCGTAAATGCGGGCCGGACGAGGAACCGATGGCTGGGCCCCGCTTGATGTTGACTCAGAGGCGAGTCTTCCAGAGGTATACTGACCGTGGACTAATCCCAAATTGGAGAAGACGAAAGTAGATTCGTCGTAACCAACGTGTCCTAGGTCTTGCACCGAGGAATCCTTACTTGTTCGGTCCTTCTTTTGATAAGATGAAAAATCTGAACGCGCGGTGATGATGGAAGCGTTACTCTTACCAGACAACGGCGACATCAAGGCTGATGCGTCTTCCGTGAGTGCATTAGATTCAATGGGCGCAGTGCGAGGCGAATCTTCACCACCCTTGTCAAAACTGGTCAGAAGTTCATCAGTCGACTCTAACGTCACCTTCTCGTTAGGATCACTAGACTCGGCAACCTTTGCCTTTTCTGACGACGACTTCAGGGAAGCTTTTTCGCTTGAGCGATCGCTTTCGACGTCTTCTCGATTGGTCGGTGAATCTGTCGACGAGGTGGGATGTCGGTCCCTGGCAAGATCATCAGGGCTGAAGCGAAGTTTTTCCGGAAACCTGACGGCATCTAAGCTGTTTCGAGGCGACAGAACTCGCGGAGAGGAAATCACCGTCTTCGCGGGAATGCGAGGCGAGTCATGATGAATGTTCTCTTTGTTTTCCTTCTGAATTTGCAGTTCCACCACCTACAGGTTAAAAAAAAAGGAATAAACAATTTAAAACAAAAATAAACGCAACGAAAGCCTTTACTAAAAAAAAAAATTCGATTCAGGACCAAATTTTCTTAGGCGAAATCACGTAAAGCTGGGTGACCTGAAAGTCACTCCAGAAAAAACGTCGGCAGGCGCACTGAAAATTGATGTAAAATCGCTATGACCACAAAATAAATTTTATACGAGCACAAAACTATAAAAGCAAAAACGGCCATGAAACATTTACACAATAAGAAAACCATAGAAAACAGCATTGAGCACCGACAGCCGATCAAATAATTCGCCCAAGTTCCAGGTGGGAATATCTCCGACAAAGAAAGCAAAAAGCTTGCAGACCGCAAATTCACAAATCATACTCACAAATGACCCAAACATACATAGAAAACACACTTGCAAACTCACTCTGAAACACCAGCGCCATAACCATACTACGTCGGCTGACAAAACCATTCAATTAAAAGCCAGGCATATATACCCATGCAGTTCAATGTAAACTTAAAACAAATTGTCGCTGATTGCTACATGGCATATTCAAAACTTGAAACCAAACACTCTCACGCGATAAAAGCAACTATTGATTAATTAATTTAAAAAAATTAATTTAAAAAGAAGGCATCAAGATATGTCAGCAAATAAATTATACCAGACCTGCAACTCTTTGCGCAACTCCAGCTCTCTCTTACGCATTAAATCCTTGTCTCTCTTTTTGCGCATGCGCTGTAGCTGTTTCCGCTTCAGCTGGAGATCGGCCTCTAAAGCGCGCAGGCGTTGCTCGATGTCGCTGACGTCAGATGCACCCTCTTAAAAACAAATATATGTTTTAAAGGGGT
>QQSS02256357.1:7500-20281 GCA_003687565.2 Craspedacusta sowerbii | reverse complement strand
CATACATTAAAAAGTGTATTATCTTCTGTTTGTAATACTTCTACGGCGAATAACTAATTATGTACGTATGTACGTAAATGAACTAATAATCATCAGTGCTAAGCAAATCTACATATCAGATATGTAGATTTGCTTAGTGGCCAAAACGTTTGCAATAAATAAAGTTTCACTGTACGCATTGACTTTTGCTATTAAGATTCTTCATACACATTTTTATTCCTAAATCTAAATAGTCTTTGATTATTCCTGGGAAATCTTCACATATGCTGTATCATTAAAAAAAAGCCATGCGTATTTCCGATCTGCGTTTTTCCTTTGTAAGTTTACGAATGTTTGCTTGCACCATGCTAACAAATGCTACTGATTCTGTATGCAGAGATCCTACTCCTCGTCGTTGTCGTCTTGCGACGGTAAGAATCAGGTCGTCGAGTTCAACGGCCGGTGTGAGGATGTCGTCAGCCGAGGAGGTTCGTTGCGTAAGCGATAGCGCTGAGAGATGGTTCAGCTTGGGCAATAAATCTTGTGGTTTTGTTTGCGGTTGTGTTCCATGTCTTTTCATGATCTTCGTACGTGCTGCCATCTTCGAGTGGGGCTGGTTGAGCAAGTTCTCTGGCCCTGACACCGAAAATGTTGCAAAGATAGACGTGCAAAATCGCTGCTGCATTTCTCTCTTAGACGCCATTTTAGTCATAACGACTGTCGCCATTTTAGTCATAACGACCGTCGCCATTTATATACGAACTCATCAATCACTAAGGTCAATACGAAACGTGACGATAAACATACCAACGCAAGTAAGCTGACAAGTACCCCGTATTTGAAAGGTAGTTAAACATCGGACTTCTTAAATGTGTGAAGAGGTTACATGCGCGCGTGTGCGTTGCACCATCTCTCCCTTCAGGTACTAATTCTATCTGGCGGTGATGGTACAGACCCTTGGACTAGGGCGGGTCTGCGTCTCGAAATTCGTTCTCGTTAAAGCTCAAAATGTCACCCTTGGACATGAGGAAGCAACGACGTCTGATACACACCGTAGTGGTTGTCGCGATCGAGATATTGTCTCAGGCTGGAAATCTCTGACAAGAGTCTTGTGTGGTTGATGGGAGCTTATCAGGTCCCCTGTCGATGGGCGTGCATGATGTAGAGATTCTTAGGTTGGAAATCTCTGACACGAGTCTTGTGCGGTTGATGGGAGCTTATCAGGTCCCCTGTCGATGGGCGTGCACGGTGTAGAGATTCTTATTTACGTCTGTTATCATTTCTGTGTCGGCAGATAATTTTGCAATTTCGACTGCTAAGTGCCAACATGCGCATCACGTGTTTGGGTGGGACGGCGTACCCTTTTCTCATATTTGCAATTTAATTATGTAAAAATGTTTGCATAAATCTGCCAAGAAATTCATCAGTTTCTTAAATCCCCTAAGGCCAGATGCATGTCAATCTATGTGGGGCTCATAAGTGACGTGTATGGGAGCCGAATCCGGGTCGCCGGAGTGGCAGCAGAGCGATTACCGCTTGGTGAGAACTGTACGACATTTTGACTTTTTCAGAAGCATATTACTTAACTGTAAAGCTTGGTGTGGCCTAGAGCTGCGAATACCGCACACCGAGGCTCATATCACACGAGCACATATAGTTAAAATCGGCCAAGTTCAGAAATCCACCAGTTTATTCCTTTCCCCAGCGCCAGACGCGTTGACGTGCATGGGAACCGGGTTCGTGACGTTGAAGAGTAGTATAGACTATAGAATAGTGTCAGTGCCGGATTAACCTTTAGGCAAATAAGGCACATGCCTGAAGGCCAGCAAAAAATCCAGGCCACAAAAAACTTATACATAAGTTTATATTTATGTCTTATCTTTATTGATGAAATTATTATAATTATTCCAATCATTATACACATTATAATGTATGTCATAAAGGATGAGATTTCGAAGTCACGGTATTTTTCAGTTTCAGTAGATTCCACTCCTGATATTACCCATTGTGACCAGCTGACCATCATTCTTCGTTATATTAATATGGTGGATTACCAGCCTGTGGAGCGTTTTTTAATTCAGGAGAACGTTCGTTTTTTTCAATTGAAAAGAATTAAAGGTGCAAAACGATCAACCATGGCTCAACAGCGTCTTTCTGTACTTTCACTTCTGTGCATTGAAAGTGATTTGCTCAAAAAAATTAACTTCAAAGAAATAATTGACAAATTTGCAGTTATAAAAGGGCGAAAATTTTAAAGAATGTAGTTTTTGCCTAGTTAAAATTCTTTTTTAAATTTTGACTTTTCTTCTATTTGTGGGAAAGTCCTTATTATCCGTATTTTCAGGCCACTTACTAAAATGTGCCCTATAGCCAACAAAGCCTTAATCCGGCACTGAGTAGTGTCTCAGCAAGAGTAGTTCTTGTTCCTGTCATCGCAAGACGAAGTTTCCCTGCCAATTTTAATCTGTCGCTACCAGCCCGCGGGACCACGAACAGCTGAAATATGATGACGCGGCGACAGAAAAGATGGATTCCCTGATTCATGTAAAGAGACTTCCTGCACCAGGAGGGGTCTTGCACATCACGTGAAGAAAGTATGCAGAGTCAATGGATCGCCTGCCTGCTGTTACGGAATGTTCACAAGCTTAGCGCTGTTGGCAACACAAGGGGGTGTTATTTCATAGGATTGCTGACTTGGCAGCAAGGCAAATTTATCGTGACGACGATCAAAATGTTCTTGTGGTTCGTGTCCCGAAAAAAAACAACGAGAATGTGGCCACACTTCAAGCAAGTACATGCTTTGAACTTATGGCTCGTACACCAATTAAGAAAATTTAATATCGTACCGCGAAGATTGAGATAGGCCGAAAAGCAATTGGTCAGACCGGACACCTAATCGCTCCCTCCAGCAAAATGGTCCTGTTTACGTGTTCAGGGTTCTGCTATCGCTGGTGTGAAGGTGGATTGTGGGTCGGGATGCCTGCTTGGGAAGGTGGCTTGTGAATTCGCAAATTTTGCTATGCAAATTTTATAAAAAGCGGCAAGTTGTCAGATTTTTAGCTAGAGAGAATGGCTCTTTGTACTTATAAAGGCTTTCAATTTTCGACTGAAAGTTCGCTTACCTTTTAAGAACATTCTCAAGCTTCAAATGCACTTGCTCACCCTTTTTTTTGTCAAGTGACGCAATGCCAGAGCTTAACGTTCATTCTCGAGCACAACGAATAAATTGGTAAATTTGACAGTTCTTGCTGAAACATTCCAAAAGCGTTGTGTTTGGAGCCCAACAACAACGCGTCCGTCTTGTAAAGCACGATCATTATTGCTGTCCCTGCCTAACATATACAAATTTAGATAGACTCAACATGGTAGCGTAGCTGCAGATTATACGTGTCCTCCTTTTCATTTGTAGATGAGTTCTATCATCTTTATTTTGTTAGTTCACGATATAGTCCTGAAATCGCGATGGAGCTCGTCTGGAGCGAGTAGGTCGAGAAGAAATAGGTTTCCCTGGCCGCTGAGGGGGATGGTACTGCAACGGGTGCAGGCTCGGGGTCAGGCGCCGATTAATTTTTTTTTGGTTTTCTTGTTGGCTGTTGATGGAATGGCTTCTCGAGGTGCTGCGGGGTCAGGTGATGGAGGCCAGCCGAGACAGGCAGCGCTAGGAGGTGTGGATACGCTCGCTCTTGGTACTGCGTTGGAGTTGGTGTTGGGAATTGGAGTTGGTGATCTTGGGAAGAAACATTTTGTTCCGGAGAGTGGAACGTCTGCTTCCATCGATTATCGCCTTGCCCTGGCGATTAGGGAGGCGTTTGTGGCAACCGCGATATATCGTGATTTTACCATGTCATTGGAGTAAGATGTGGCACATTCTCTGTCGCAAGTACTCTTACTGGTGAATGCACACAGCATAGATTGGGCTTTGAGACGAGAAATGAAGCTCTCAACGCTCTCTCCATCTCGTTGCTTCATTATGAAAAATTGCTGCGCATGAACTTCAGGGTGCACTGCTCTTACTGCAACGGCTTTGATATAGCCCGACAGCTCATGCTCCGCTGCGTTGCTTAGTGCGTCTGGGCTACTGATCTCTAATTAAGACATTATTTGAGATCAGTGATCTGGGGCCGCAAAAATGAATGGAAGTTCATGTACCTTTTCCGAGCAAGCGGATCGCCGCTCATTGCAGATCTCGGTAGCGATCCCACGCGTCGAGAAAGATCAGCCAGCGGTTGTCGCTCGTCAGCATCGACACAAGGACGGGTGAGCATAGAACGGGGTGAGCGGCTCTGCGCTGCCTCTGTTGTGCCCGTGGCACTTGCAGGCATTGTTCTGCTCATTGATAAAGCCATCTGCTGCTGCATGTCCAGCTGTTGCTGCTGCATAGTCGACATTGCCACGATATAGGCGGCGATTTCAGAGGGTGCCGTGATGATGAGGCGCTGCTACCGGGAGAATCTGCGTCGTGGGGCATAATGGTTGTGTGACCACGGAGTACTTGCGAAGTCTTGACATAGAGTGAGAGGGGACTGAGGGTGCTGAGTCTGGGGTTGCTCTTTGAGAACCAGATGGAGCAGAAACAACTGGAAGACAGATGTCTGCGCAGACAGTTCGACTTACGAAAGCGTGGCTTCGTCCAATGAGATTCTAGATACTCTACTTCTGGCACCATGTATAGAGCCCAACAACACCACGTCTGTCTCGCAAAGCACGATGATTATTACGTTCCCATCCTGGCCTAACATATCATACAAATTTAGATAGACTCAGCATGGTAGCGTAGCTACAGACTATACACGTTGGGCAATCTTTAGCTGTCATGCAGTTCATATGATTACAGGGTAAAAGGTTTGGAGTATACTTGCAACTTTGCAATCCAAAGCAAACACGTCATTACCCCGTGTATGGACGAGAGGCAGAAGTAATGGAGGGCTTTTCGTAGTATTTAAAACTGTAATATTAAGGTTGTTAGTTTTCGTAATGGGACACTTCGATCAAAGAATGCAAGTAGGTGACATTATAAATATGCTCTGGCCACTTGGTTTAAGCGGCTTGCCTGGTGGTGGTTAACTTGGATGGAGTTTGGCGCAAGGTCTCGTGGGTTAGATTAAGGTAGTTAAAATTTCGTTTGATTTGGATAAAGATAGGCGAAATCTCTCTCTTCACCTAAAGACTATTGGAACGTCTGGTCACTTGTTTAAAGACAGGGTGAACTTTTCTTCAACCGGCTGAAGAGAACAGTCATTTTCACGTGGAGGACGGCTGACCAAATCTCTCCTCCATTGTACGAAGGTAACAGAATCGCTCTTCGCCATGCTTGAGAGAGAATGGAATCTCCCCATCGCTCGAGCGAAGGTACGTCGAATCTCTTGACTTGCATAAGAGTAGTTTGTATAAACGGTTGGGTCTCTCGCACAGGCAACTCTCGTCCACAAATTCTCGGCAAATTTTAACCCCTTCCCCTATGTCCACGTTTGCCCACTTTTGGCTGAATCCCCCACCCCCCTCCTCTGTTGTGGCCGTCCACAACTGGCGGAACGTTTTATCCTTAAAAAATTCTGACACCAGAAGCAACCTTACGTTACCAGGTGATGGCATCCAACATTATATTGAATTCAAATTTCTCTACACAAAAAAGGGGGGATAGCAACCTTTAGCAAATAGCTATGACGCGGAAACAAAATTTACGCTAATACTGAGACATGCAAGACTGAAATTAATGCCGAGCAGAAACACTCAAATGTTTGGGGAAAGTAATACTAATACAAAGAGGCCAAAGGAATTTATGTAAAACCCGAAAATTAATGTAAATACTACGTGTAATTAATGTATGGCTACAGAATTTACGTTGATAGAACTATAAAAAATAAAAATAAAACACATAGCAGATATTGAACCACAACGCAAATATTAGCGACACCTAAGACTCAAAAATAAAAATTCGTTGGCCTAAGTAGGTTAGTATGGCGGATGTAATCACTACTAGTTCAATCAGCTGACATTCAGATTGTAACGATTCAAATAAATCTAACATAATGACGACATCTGCACTTGAGAAGTAACCTGCTGAGTCAGTCTGAATATTTGGCTTCTCAGCTGTCACGAAGTAGAAATGATGAACAACTAATTGGCCTTTGATGGCGTGCGTTGAAAAATATTTGCCTCGGGAACAGATTATCTTGTTGTTTTTTTGCCCAACCATAGATGGACAATACAGATAGAAATGCATGTGTTTGAAGTTCTGACGAGTCTCCAGACCAGTCAGTGCAAGCATCTGGAACAGCGATCCGTATCCACCTCTGCTACTCCCGATAGCTGCAGCGCCTATGCCTCCTTCCTCATTGACGAAAGGTATCGGCGCTGGGATGAACCGTTTCGGACCCACTTCATTATGGATCGTTTAATTCTGGTCGAAGGAGGTATGTCGTTGCATGTAACAATTTCGCAAAACACAATTTCGCTACTGGACCTAAAGGTGCAGTTGTCGTGCTGCATGGGGTAATATACTGTGCATGTACGTTAAAGTCGTCAATGACAGCCTGACTTCAAACGCGAGCTAGCATCTCTCCAGCCTTTTTGAAGTTAAGTTTCACCAGATCTGAATCCGTCGTCCTACAAAGATGGTCGTGGGGAAGAATAAGCCCAGACAGATCACGCGACAATAAAACCAGGCGACGACCTACTGTATTGAAAGCGTTGTGACTAGTTGCATGACATTCAATAAACAAAGCATCAAGATTGTGTTCCGTAGATAATTTATACGCAGCATTCAACGCGTTCGAATAACGTGTGTTCTCGTTAGGGCAACTATCGACGGCAATGATTATGACTGAATTCATTGAGATAATATTTCTTTTTATTATTTTTAAATCTTTTTATTTATTTTTAATTGAACTTTTGGAGGGCCCTGTCCGACTAACTGGTCACACCTCCTAGAGGCAAAGTCCGGACAACAGTGCTGCTTAAGACGGATCTGTGCTATACTGTCGAGCTTTGCTCAGAAGGTGCAACCATGGCAGGCAGGACAGGTTCTGAAGTAGTACTGGCAAACGTGACCCGGGGTTCCATGTAACCTCGCCTTGGTTTCCTTCAAGGCCTCGGCCGAGATGGACCCAACCATGAAACATGGTTGGCAGCGTGGCGACCTGCTGTCGAACAGCTGAAGAATCTCGCATGATGGTACGTTCAGGAAGGATAACTCTAGAGGCTGGCGCATCCAGCGGATCCAAAAAAGAAGTGGTCCGATCAAGTGCTCCATGACCTGACCGGCACGTTGTTCGTGACAGGAAGGTAGGCTGACCTCGCACCGGCAAAGGAAGCAGCGCGAAACAGAGATCAATGGCGTGGCTTTCGTATCGCCGCTAACCATTAATGAATAAATGAATAAGTACGGGCCATTATCTTTGAAGCTGTCGAGAGAAAATAATGCATTAAAATCTACGGCAAGTGTGGCAGCGCTTCTGCTGTCGTGTTCACCATTCCAGATAAATATTGAATGTCACGGTCATTCGTAGAAACATATTCTACATACACGGACGAGATCAGTTTATGCCTTTCTGTAACTACCCAGTCGTGGTCAGGCAACTGGACACCGTATTCCAGATGCATTAAAAAGGGTGCTTGTCTCGTTGCGGCTGAAAGACCCAAGGGTACTCGCGCTTAGTCATCTTGGCTATGAAAAAATTGTGTCCTGAGTACTGACTTCCCTGTACCAATGCCAAGTCCTTCAAATAAACTATTGCGGAGGCCGCAAATCGGTGTACTCTTTGCGCAAAGTGCCTGCAGCTTCGATAAGTTTTACTGGGACAAAATTAAGGTGCATTGAACCTTTGGTGGTAAAGAAGTTGCGTGGAAAGAGGCGAAGATAGTTTTAGTGAAGGTGTCCTGTGTCCTGTGCGCAAGTGTCCCGCATGACCAGATTAACTCGGTGGGTCGACGATCATCAGCAGATACGATGTCCACAATTGGCCTCAAGAAGTCAGACTGATCAGTGTCAATGCTTGGCCGACCACGTTTTTCTACATTGAACTTTTTAATCTCTTTGCTGCTGCATCTTCTCCACTTGTCGTCTTCCTTCTGCTTCTGCTGCCAAATGGTCTTGACCTGCTTGGTGTTGTTCAGGTTTAACGAATGTTGGCAATAAGGAAAGATTTACTACTGGGAAATGCGTGTTCAGTATTGCTTAGCAAGGCCCTTTTCCTTTGAATCGTCCAATCTGCATCACAGCAACAGTGCGTAACGCTTGGAATGTTTACGCCAGAGCTGACAAATGTCCTGTTAGGAAAAAAACGTTAAGCTCTTTCTCAAGCACACCATGAGAACACTAGAATCTTACTGCTCCAAGCATCTGAGTGTTCCGCTTTGAGCTTAGATTTTTTTACTCTGGGCTCTGAACTCCATTTTACAACTTTTAGTGCCACCAACGCACTCTAAAATTAAAAACGCGCATTCATGAAAGGCCTTTGTCCTTCTTGGAGAACCGTGCCATAACCTAGAGTAGAATTTTATCGGAACTATTGACGACACTTCTATTGTTACGATCTTTGCTGTCATAGACCTTGCTTGCGGTTTGTTTTTCTTTAGCGAAGTATAACAAACTTACCAAAACATCCACACACATACAAACGCTTCGATCGTCATTTTCATGGAAGGTTTCGACAATGAGACGTAAAACACGGAGAAGATCTAAAGCGGTTTCATTGAATGTTTGACCAATTCAGAAGCGACAGTTCAATCAAGATTAGACTGGAATAGTCTTAAGACGAAGCCTTTGCATAGCGCCTTTACCCTGCTCTTTCTCCTTAGGCAGTGCAAGTTTTATGCGACGTCTTAGGAATTAACCAGAATAAATTCGCTGCTAATTTAAGAAATCAACGCCATATTTATGAAGTGCAATGTTGAGCGATACGTAGTGATGTGGCATCCACTCTTGCTCTTACCCTCCGTCCCCCTTGTCCACTTTAGGCAGGACCCCTCCCACCTGTCAGGTGGACGACGTTTATGGATGACCCCAAAAGTTTGACTGACGAAGTCCTTAAATTCGTTTCTCAAAAAGAAACGTTAAATTTGACGCTTACTTAGTCACGTCGGCGACTTACAAGAAGAAGCAGTAGCTACCTCCATCGCCGTAGGCATCACGGCCTTTGCCACGAGCTCTTGGTTAGCATGACAAGCGTGCTTGCCTCATGATCATCTCCGTAACGATTCGATATTGCTGAGTCCTTTTTCAACGTAGGTATTTGCCGTTTTCTTTTAAATGTACTGGCCAAGTACATTTCCCTTCATTCCAAATCATGTTCGCCTATGCGAGACTTGCTACAGCCGCATGCTACGTGCTCGCGCCTGCTGCATTCAGGCATGGCAATCTTGAGCCGATGGCTTTATCTATCCACCTTAGCACGGTGGCAAGAGGGTTGTGCCTGAATTCGCATGGATGCGGATTCCTCGCTTTGTTGGCGGACCAGCTTTACTTCTATCCCGGTAGTGAAAAAAAAGTGCCGATAAAAATGTATTTCGTGCGATGACTAACCTCGTGCATCACCATGAACTATGACGAGTGCAATTTCTTGGAATTACTATCAGAGGCAAGCCAATCACCAACGAGCAATCCCAAGCAGCCGATCGACAAGGAAAACCAAAGATTTTATTACTTGACGAGATCTTCACCAACGGATGACGGTGCTGCTACTAGACATCACGTAAAAAGTTTCTTCTCTTAACTTTATGTCTCAACAAAAAGCATAAAAATAGGCAGCAATAGAGAGGATAAGCTCATCTAGTCATACTAATCTAGCTGGTAGCCAGGGCAGAACTCTCCTAGTTACCAGCTAAAACGCAGAGTATCGAAGCATTAATTAGATAGGGTTACGTAAAGGCGCGTGATCAAAGTATGTGGAAGTCACAAGAAACTTTCCCTGAATAAGTGCTGCCTTTAATTTGGCTTTCGTCCACATTACCTTGGTCCACATTGCCACACAGTCACCTGCATGCGCCAGAGACTCGCATCTTTCAATATTATATATATATTACATATGCAAGGGCGAGATAGGCGGATGGATACACAGAACAAAAGACATGCAGACAGATAATTAGTGACAGAGAGAGAGAAACAGAAAGAAAGAAAGATAGATAGATAGATAGAGAGAAAGATAGATAGATAGAGAGATAGACAGATAGATGCATTGACAGATAGACAGATTAAATTCATTTATCTATACGAAACTCAAAGATCCAGTACTCAAATATCATGTATAGAAGAGCCTAACGCTTATCTCAATAAATACAACGTTAATCATTTCGCCCGACAAAGCGAACACAACAAAATGTCTTGCTAAGAAATATGTACACTCAACTGACGCCATTTTCACTAAATTGCAAAGTTTCCAGCGGGATTTTGCGGCTTTCCGGAAGCCTCAGAGAGCTTTGTCAAGCAACAACTGATTACACGAACAGATTGTGCTTACTTCACGCATCGATATTCAAGTCAGGACATTCATCCATCGCGACAAATGATAGGTTCGCTCATCACTCACGCTGAATTGCTTGGTGCAACAAAGGCATTACAGTACAGTATAGTAATGTACAGTACAGCGGTATACAGATTTTTCAGTCATATGTCACCGAGGGGTCAACTCCACACACGCATCAATCTCCGGACCCGCTCGCAAATCCGAGAGGGGATGCAACACTTTCCCGACAACTCTTTCTCCTCTCTGCTCGTTGACGTCCATGATAAAAAAGCAAAGCGTGTATTCGCGAAGCTTGTGATAAAGAACATCGGGTATAAGAAAAGTTTGGTCAAACACAGGCCAACGGCTGTTTTCAACAAGCTTGGTGCGCTTCCATAAAAAGTCCTCTGGCACCAAGCACAAGTTGACATAGCAGTTGACCGTACCATCAGGGTCTTTGTCGTGAGAAGGTAGATCAAACGCTTGCCTAACAGTGATTCGAAGTTCGGCTCTCTGCGCATCATAGTGTAGCGAGAAAGTTAACGCTCCGGGGTATGACCCGTCTTCTTCATGACTTGCAGTCTGGTCATAACTGACCACAGGCTCATGGGCTGTACTGCCCTGAATGTCAGGAAGAAAAGAACTGTGCAGATAGACTTCCTGGTTGCCAGACTCAATTTCCTTCGATCTACCCGATGGGGAGCACGCACCTTCGTCACCTCTGGCTTTGTGTGTGTTCGGCCTTCCTCGAGGTGACACGAGACTTGGTCCACGATTGGAGTACGATGTGTCCGACAAAGCAGTCAGTGGGCTCACGGGTTGGGCTAAAGGAAGCGACGAGTCGTTGAAAGAGCGCGTGTGGATATACTTACGAAAAGCTACGTCATCCAGACTACACCATCGTGCCAGTTCGACGTCCTGGTAGGTTGGCCGCCTTTCGAAAGCTCTCAGTCGGTCTCCCTCACTTGAAAGCACACTGTTTGCGTGGTATGGTATAGGCCGCATCCGATACTCCTCGGCAGGACTTGACCTACCACTATGCACATATAAGGTAGGTCGGACTGCGCTGCCGAAAGATTCTGACTGAACTTTCGAAGTGCAGGTCAAAGGAATGAACGAGCCACTGTCTTTCTGCATCCATAGCACGTCGAAACCGTCAGCACCATCGGAATGCCTGAGTCCAGCTTTACTCGGAGAAGGCGTCCTCAAACGACGATAGAAGCGTAGGCGAAGCCAATTCCTCACTATCAGCACCGCCCCAGCCACAGCGCAAAACAGCAACACGCCGCTCAAAGTCGCCAGTAAAACGAAGATCCAGCCTTCAAAGGCAAGACAAGTGGAAAAGCCAGAACGATTCAGGTAAGACAGAGTATCTGGTAAATTAAAAACTAGATGACTGCACGCGCCCACGTTCGCCACTCGCAATTTCAGAAATTTTTCGCGTCAAACTTACCGTTATTATATTATTTTTCAGATTTAGCAGGTCCTCGCGTCAACAGTGGAATGAAACACTGCAGGATGATCAATTATGGCCCGAATGCAAATTCCACGAAGAACAAACACAAACAGCTTAAAGGCAGAAATCAGAATAGCGTGATAAAAAACTTCAAATTAACTAAATAACACTCACAAATACTAGCATAAAAGTATAGAAACCCGTTATAGCCACTATATTACTAAATAAAACGACTAAATAAATATATGATCTGGATAAAAGGCGCACGCATTAAGAAAGAAGACTTCGACGAGGTGATGTACTTTGGGGAATATGTTCTTGTTGTTTGGAGTTCATAACACATACTTCGTAAGTACATCGTTTCCAGACTAGTGAGAATCCCCGATGTTCGTGCCGATGAGATATGCAGAACTCTGTCGTCCCGCCATCGTCAGCGCGAGATGAACAGAAATACTCTTCTGATCAACCTCACATACTGCATCATATATGTATTATATGTAACATACATGATTCATATATATCTATATAATATCACATATTTTATATTATATTATTATACATATCATATTACATCATACTATATTATACTAAATTAATATATTATTTTATATATAGATACATGATCCTTTAATATATTATATATTACATCATTATATGTGTATTATAGGCATATATACATACACACATATATATACATACACACATATATATACATACATACATATATATATATATATATATATATATATATATATATATATATATATATTCTATTACCTACATTGCGCACATATTACATATAATATGCCCTAGCATTATATACTATGCTCTATTATATTGGCACGGAACTTGTGGACAACGTCACGTCGGATTGGCCCCGTCGCACCAAGCGTCAAGCTGCTGC
>QQSS02256357.1:0-2500 GCA_003687565.2 Craspedacusta sowerbii | reverse complement strand
AGGTCGAAAGTTACTTCTTCGCTCAGTGGAGCAGATTTTTAAACAGGTATTACATTAGCCAGTTTTCTAAGCAGTATAGTTTCGATCGCTTGGTTAAACGACTGGACTGGTTAACAAACGTAGGAGATCCGACTGGAAGGAAACCTAACATAGGTTCGTTGATATGCTATTGAGTTTATAGGCCTTAGCCATAACGAATGTCTCAAAATATTTATTGTGTCTACAGGGTCAGTTAGCATGTCGCTAGGAAATCTCGCTGGCGTAATTAGTGTCATCCAAACTGTGTAGTGTGGATGGGAGGTTTACCACGATGGTCGATTTTAGCCGCGTTGGGAAAGTAATGACACGTTACTTCATTGACGACGGATTTTTCTATCTTTTAAACAACCCATACCACCGTAAATATTAAGTTAAGCCATAGATTCAAATAATCGAAAAGTCCAGGAATATTAGGTCACAAGCACACAAACTACTCCTATGGCTTCATACACTCCCGCAATCAGTATGAGTATATAACGCGTGTAAGGCATATAAAGACTTCCCGCTGTCCACTTCCAACACCTCGGATATTTCCAGTAAACGACTCGACTGACTGACCGTTAACCTCGACTGAAGACAAAGTACTAGCAACCTGAAGATCATAGAGAACTAGTACGATGGATGTGCAATACGCTATTTTTAAGCAGAAGTCGCCGAAAGCGAATGCGTTGCCGAAATGCGTGGTGCAATCTGCATGAGTGGCCATACAGCATGATACCCACATGCCGTCAGCTTCGAATAGCCTTGCTACTTTCATAAGAAGCCGTTGAGTCAGCAAGATGAGTAGAGGAAGCAAAAGAATATTATGTGGCGCACGGTGGCATACTGAGTAGATCAACAGCCTACGCAGCCATGCCGTAACAATTGGTATCGTTCCGACCATGGATTTGCCAACTGAAGCCAGTAATTAATGAAAGCGATAGCGTTCAGGGCATTTGTGAACACGGAGTCTTTACGGTCAGATAACATTGGTGGAGAAAATGTACTCGTATTTCTCATAGTTATAATTGCCCGAATACCAGATTTGAAAAATGCTTTTGTTTTGCCTATAATTATCTTTATATACCTCTTTTCATGCGTTTTATAAAGTAGCGTTGTTTCTTATTTTGATGTACAACTAGTATACTTCTTATGTATGCTTCATTTCTTGTCATATTTTGCAGCGCAGATATGCCTATAGTGAACCTTGTCCTTTCTACCAGCAGAAACAGTATAAAAATGCAACCTTTCAGTTGAAATACCTACGTCGCCAAGAGAAAGCTGTCTTAGCTATCTACGACTCGCATTACTCCTTTTAACCTGGTCAAGCCAGTGACTTCTCTTCGTCACATTCTCTCGTCTAATTCAGTTAAGCTACGTTAAGACTGATCGATCATCAATGAGGGACGCACATGACCGAATGTAGATGTTGATAGCGGCCATTTTTCAGATCCAGGATAGGCTTCTGTTTCTTGTGTTTACAAGCAAATTTTTAAAGCATTAAATAGCTTATATCTTCATATTTATTAATATCGTCAATTAAAATCTGTATGCGCGAAATAGTATACGGACCTGCATTTTTCTGAATATCTCTTTCTTTATTTGCATCTCTCGCGTAATTTAGAAAAAAATCTGTCGCACGTACAGCGTGTTGAAGGTGAAGATGAAGTTATCCTCAATTTACACATTGATCACCGTGATACGCACGGATGCCATGAAGAATCAGAAAGAGGTATGTGGTCCATAAATCAGGTGTCAATCCATGGATCATTGACTCAATCTCCCTATAGAGAGGATCATGAATCTATTTGAATTTCATATATGTATATCTATTATATATATATACTGCTGCCAATTCAATTGTAGTTGAAAAAGGTTTAGAAGAATGCTTTGCTGATTACGAGCAAGAAGTTTCTGCCGAGCAGTTAGCAGAAGATACGGAGATCGTGATCGTGGGCTGCATCCGAGTGGAACTGGACATACATACAGACATCGAGACGAATTCTATGAGCACTGCTGAGTAGACAAAATGTCAAAAATGATTTCACGTTCCATGGACACTATTCAAACAGACGAAGCTCCAATGCCAGTCATGGCTAGCCTTGTCTACATACAACTGCAAGGGCAACTAGATATCTTTATTGATTGAAAGTCTAGCTCCTTAGCATTCAAGGGATCCAGGACCGAAATCCAGGCATAGCAATCCACTCCCAAAGACTTTGTTTTTATTTAAATATCATAACACAATTTCGAGTTACCGAAATACCCAAATTTTGAATTCATACATGAAGACGTTTCAAGCTGTTCAAAGAGTTACAAAATTTTTCCCGATCCGTCTACTCTTCTGTTCGACATACATATACATATACATATATACATGCATACTATAAATACATACAAATATACATCCATCCATCCATACATACATACATACATACATACATACATACATACATACATACATACATACATACATACATAC
>QQSS02256246.1:0-20286 GCA_003687565.2 Craspedacusta sowerbii | reverse complement strand
TAGATAGATAGATAGATAGATAGATAGATAGATAGATAGATAGATAGATAGATAGATGGATGAATGGATGGATGGATAGATAGATCAATTGATTAATTGATTGATTGATTGATTGACTGATTAATTGATTGATTGACTGATTGATGGATAGATATAGCTAGATAGATAGATAGACAGATCGATAGATAGACAGATAGTAACCGTGCAACTGTGGCGAATCACCCCAAGATGTTCTACACTTCTTCAATTTAGGAATGCTAAGCTGTACCACCACGCCCATAGTGATCACAGATTTTATCATCGAGTGACTGACCTCGCAATTTTTATCCACGAACGCAAGAAAATAATTTCTTGTTTTTCATTTGATTTTTTTTTTACCGGCTCAGAAATCACTGCTTACGCTGGACGTCATTCGATCAAATGCGACGCTGATTGGCATATGTCCACACTACAGTGATTCAACTTCCAGGTTTGAACCAAACATCAATTAATGTCTACTATTTCGATTCTCAGCAAGCGCTTGATTTCCATTTGACTTCATTTTTAAATTTTCGTAAGTTTGCTTCATGCCAAATCTTGCTGAACCTTGCCATACAGATTCTTGCAATCACCTTATCGGAAATAACAAACTTGACTACCTTGGACCTCCCCACCGGTACTCCCTGCTAACCCTATGAAGAAAGTGCCCAGATGCGAAGCTTATGGTAGAGCGTGCAATAGTTCTGAATTTTATTAGTGCGTCTATATTAGTTCAGGCGCATTTTCCTTTGTTGGAGACTGCGAAGGATTTTGGAAGAAATAGCAAGAATGCAGCGATTTTCAAAATTCGTGGTCGCGGCATTCCTGCTGTTGGCCAATCGACACACTTTTCTCAGCAGGCATATCATTCTAACTTTCAGGTCTAACAGCCATCCCTGAGTGTTTATTGATTGCAAAGAGTCTCTTGCACATGTTCAAGCGTCGGGCGTTGACTAAGCCACTGTGTCATAACAATAGAGATTGGAAAGTTTATAGGCAACTTAAAAGAGGCCCAATTCTCAAGAATTGGTTTGATTGGCTCTTACAATATATTTAAAGTAGTTGTTAGCATAAACTGTGAAGGCAGCGAGTCTTCAGGAAACCAAATATAGCACTCTTCGGCAGAATGTCAGCATGCCACGGTTGAACCAATATACTCAAGGACATTTTCGTGATCTTAAAACGTGTATAGTCGGGACTTCCTATCTTGTTCACATTGCACATGTTAACAAATCAACCCTTTTCACGAAAAACTGGAAAATTCATCACTACGGACGTCGGAGCCATTTCGCCCTGCGTGAGCTCGTTGATCACCTGCATGGTGAGCTGAAACCGGGTTGATTGTGCGGAAGGCACATAGATACCATGACATGATGAACGCTCTATGAGTTTCGTTCACAATTGAGTCTGGGACATAAACTAACGTCCTCTGTTAGTATATATGAGTATGTGAGAGATGGCTATGTATGTTTGTGACTTTGCGTGTGTGGTGTGTGTATGTGTATTTGTGGTGTGCGTATGTGTGTGTGTTTGGCATGTGTATGTGGGTGTGCGAGTCACCCACACTTCATTGCAATGCTACAGCTTATGCCGGGACATTCACGTCGCCGTTTAGCATAAGGCATATGGTTTCGCCTGTTTCCTAGCCGATTCTCAATGTGCAAGCAATTTTATTTAGCTATAATTTGTCTATTACTCACACTCGCCCTCTCCATGACATAGTCTGTCCCACCTATCTTGAGCCATCCCAAGGGGATTACCGCAGGCACAAGTAGATAACTAGCTTACAGAGAAACCCACATCAGACTCCTGAAGAGTACGCTTGCCCGATACAGTAAACAAGACTGACGCTTAGACTTGTTTCATGACGAGTCCGTGGTTCTAACACCGAACCTTACTTCAAATGAAAATGATCGTACTATTAACTGAGGGGAAGATCTCCTTATAGCAAAATGCTAATTAAGCAGGGATCACCTAAAGTCCGGTGCGGTTGAGTCATTCTAATTTCTTCAGATTCGCATTGTCATTGCAGTAATAAAGTTTACACGTACACGTCACATTAAAATATGTGAACCATTCAAAAAAAAAATAATAAGATACAGGCGAAGACCATGTTAGTAAATGAATGAGTGCAGAGGGAGCAGAAGAAAGTGTCAAGAAAAGTAGTCTAAATGTGTAATCTCATCTAGACATGAGTAGCAAGCAACCTGGCCTTCATTGTATTCATAAGCATGTGCTTTGGTACAGCAAAATCTACCTCAAGATTTAAAAGTTGGCTGTTTAGCAGAGCACGATGAGTACTGTGAGGCGCGATAAGTCCCTTTTAACAGATATGCGCTCTACCAGGCTATGCTACAAAATTCTAAGAATAAAGCTACAACAGTTGCAGAGGGGTTTGCCAAGCGAGGCGTTTGAACTCCTGCGCGGATTATAGCTGGGGGCAAGCCATTGCTTCACGAGACTCTTAAGTCGTCCCGTCAGATAATTTTTCAAACTTTGAGCTGAATGTTAATTACCAGTTATGGCGAAGTCTGGAATATATGCCCACCTGGAAAACCACACCAACTATACTTGAGGACGCGGGAACAAGAGAGTGTCTCTTTCTGTTGACAACGTCGACCGTGGATGAAAGAAACGGTGTGAAAGTTAGCGACTAGAGAAGACATTAAGCTTCTCCAAGATTCAACAAGAGATTCAAGATTCAAGAATTTATTTTTGCCATCAACAAGAAGGTTACATAAGTATACATAGATTTAATATCGATGGGAAGAAGGGCTCTTCATAGCAATTCTATTTGCAATTGAAGAGCCCTCCTCTGCGTTTATGTCAATTCTGTAATACGGAAATAAGCACCACGTAATCATACCAATAATAGAAAGTAAATAAATACCTTCAATATAATCCACAGTTGGATGACTGTGGATGTCATGTATCTAATGATCATCATGATATCTAATGTAATGTGATGTCAGGTAATGCGTGTCCATGAAGTCATGGGAGAAAAAAAAAACAACTTGGAAGTTAAAACGTAAAATTTAGAAACGCATGTTGCCTCCTTAACCGATAAGAAGCGTGAGACGTACTCACGGCAAATAAAACTAGAAGGTAAACATACGCTCCGGAATAGGAAATTGGAAACGTCTGAAGACGCGCTTATAACATGTAAAAGCTGTCTTCTCTGAAGTTATGTATATATATATATATATATATATTGGTAACAAGGTAGTCAAGATGTGCAAGAACACCACGCGTCTAAGACCAATTACCGACACTATCTTCCGCAACGAATATGTTATGGTTCCGTGAAGACCAGCAACTACACCACTAAAGGCAACGGGTTCGATAAGCATAACCTGCAGCGCATAACCTGCAGCGCATAACCTGCAGCGCCTAACCTGCAGCGCATAACCTGCAGCACCTAAACTGCAGCGCATAACCAGCAGCGCATGTTTGTTACAGAAGGCCCGCCAAACTGTTTCGCTACGTTATAGATTATACTTGGTTCTGACCCACGCTCGAAAATATGCCATCAACGTAATGAATGCCAGTAATAAAAACCAGCATCTCCCAGATGGGCACAGCAACCCGATTCTGCTCTTTTCGCTATCACTTGGTATCGTATCACTTTTAGTATCACCCTCTTTATGCAGGAAAGGTCTGTAACGAAGATAAATGCAAAGCATGTTGGCGTCTCATTCCATGCGTCTCGGTTGAATTGTTTGCCACTCATATAAAAGATTATTTTCTAGTACATGGTCGAACTCAATGTTTCCAAAACTTCCAAAACAAAGCGCCTGGAAATTCTCATTCCGTCTTCAGGTTGATCTTCCTTGCAGCTCAATGGATAATAAGACACTACTGTTAAATCCGGCTGCTAATAAAGAAGCACTTTCTCTAAATTATACCCTTTTACCTCATTAAAGCATGCACTCGCTTCCTAATAAACTGTCTGGTAACAGTGTCACTTTTGAAGACCTCGGTTTTCACAGATGCAGTTCAGAGTACTATGATATCCGGATGTTTCTTAAACTCAAATTTAAAAAAGTTGGAAGCTACGTTTGGGTTCGTTTATCTAAACATCCATATACATCATATCTCTCCTTGTTTTAAGCATCACGAAGAGCACAGTGTCCAACTCAATTTTATAAGCATAGGCATTTTCTGAAAGACTTACAGCTAATCGCAGAAATTGAAGAAATATCGCATCTAGAGATCAGCGAATATGTCTTCTTTTGACAGAAGAACTTTGCTAACACTCTTCTCTACATCTGTAAATTGCTGGAAAACGATGTTACATTATAGGATGATCTTTGTATCAAGCTCGAAAAGGGTTTTCAAGCCACCTTCTTCAAGATCACGCACAAAAAAAAAACAGGGACAACGTATTTGCGGTTGCATTTATCCACGCCCGAGATTTGTTGTGACAACAATCTACTCTCTCTGTTCTTTACCAACACACGCACAGACTCACGCAGCCTATCTAGACGAATTGGTTACCAAAATATTTCTTGCCAAGCAACCTTAGATGCACCTAGGCGCCCAAAAACTAAGATCATTCAGTCTAAGAACTAACTTAGACTTAACCGAAGGTAGCTCGCACTCTTTACCACGTGAAGACGACTGGCAAGCAAGAATAAACGTATCTTTTGCTATGTTTTTTACTTTCTTTGCCCGTCTCCACTTCTGTCATTGTTGTGCTCACATCTCTGTGCTTTGTTTTATGTTATTGTCGTTGCTGCTAATATGTTCTTCGTTATCGGCAAAAATTTATGATTAAACCCTTCTTCCAAGCATAAAATTACCATTATTTACAACTTGCCCAGCTAGACAAAGTGCTCAAAAATGTATACAGATTGCGCAATGTTAGTGGGTGTTAACCCAAACATAGTCCATTCATAAACCTATTAAATAGAAGGAATCGTCCATTTATGAGGATATTTTACGCCATCGCTTGTGAGCAAGTATTAGCGATTTCATCAAAATTCTCGCCAGCATCTTTTGCGAAAAAATGTTTGGACATTATTCTCCCGCAGATGACATGCGCAGAGATACTAGTTAGCTTGATTGGAGACTTCAATGTAAGTCTTTTAACCGCTGATAGTAAAGTAGGCTCCTCTGATTTTCAATTATTTAGCAGCTTGCCACAATCTACAAACCCTTATATTACAGCCCAGCCAAGTAAAGTAAGATCATCCACTCTTATTTATATTACATTTAAAAACAACACTAAATACGACACGGTGAGCGGTAACTTAACTTATTCTATTTTAGATCATTTTTATCAAAGTTGCAATTGTCAACAGGTTTAATGACTAAGTATCAGAGTGTCAAACCAAAACGAAGCCATGGTCGGTCCTACAATTAATGAAAATGAATTTCTCGAAGAACTATAGAGTACCGACTGGAATTTACTATTTAAATACGAAGATGACTCAAGTATGCTTATTGAAAAGATACTCGATACTTAAAATTCGATGGTACTCGATAACGCTTGTAGAAGGGATCGTACACTATCTTTCTTGTCGAACATTAGTAAAATTCTAGAGCAAGCCGTGCATAAGCCTGGCAATGCTTTCATTGAATGATTCAAGATATATTGTGAATCACAATTCGGATTCCGCAAGAACAATTTCACTAATAACTCATTACGACCCATCAATCTGGTTTTCCAATTACACAACAAATTTTTGACAAAAAATCAGGGTTTATGAATGGGAACAGGGATCATTGGTCCGTTCCGTTAATTATAGTTTATTTTGCTCGCTTGGATCGTATCGGAAAATTTTTCGTCAAACCAGAATCGTACCGTATCGCTTGACTCGGAAAACGAACGATACTTCCCGATACGCAACGAAAATGTTTCTGTGTTGATCATACGTAAGCACAGCTTCACGAGTTCTAACGTTATCACAAGAAATTGAGTCAGCCCTCGCCTTTCCTTCATTGAAGATTGGTAAATTACAGAGAAAGCTCAAAACTAATTTAAGTTTTGGTAACAGATCTTACTAAATGCCTGGAAACACATACCCTGTAAGCTGCACGAGTCAACAATAATCGCGAAAAATCGCGCCTGATATTATATGCCTGACAGTAAGCGACTACGAAAAAATTATAGTTCTTCGTGCTGAAAAATAAAATAAGCAGACTTCACCGAACGTAGCGCGTCCTCTTTGACACGGGAAGACAACTGGCTTTCAACAATAACGTATCTTTTACATATATCCTTCACTCTTCTTTCTCGTCTCCGCTTCTATTGTTGTCGTGCCTTCTGGTTTGTTGTTACTACGTTCTTCCTTTTATACAAATATTACTGAATACAGCCTTCTTTTATATATAAATACAACTAAATACGGCTTGCCCAACCCAACGAGGAGGGTCTTTGTTAAGGCATAAAGCAATTTGGTCAAGCCGTGACCAAACAAGAGTATGCGCAATGCACATGCGCGTGTGCAGTGTTCACGATTTCGCGTAGTCAGGAGAAGTTTGCGATATGACAAAAATAATGCGGAATAAATTTTGATAAATCTAAAAAGACATAGTTGGGCATCGTAACTTTGAAAAGCAACTTTCGTTATGCGTTAATCGTTAACGTTACTTTGAAATGGAACTTCCGTTAATCCTGGTCCGTTACTTTTCTAAGCCCGATACCGGTCGCTCCGCTGTGTCGTACCGTATAGTACCGTATCGGATCGCATCGGTCCACTACCAGTATCGTTTAACCCCGAATGGGACAGCGCTAAACACTTACGCTTTTATTTTGGACGCTGAACGCTTTCCTTTGCTGCCTGTACAACGCCCTTGACGTTTTTGACGTGTCAACATTTGTGAAGAGGTTCGCGAAACAAGCATACAGAGTTTAGTAAAATCGGGGGGAACAGAGCTAATACCGTAGCTATTACAGTATAATACCTGCCGCTCTCTGCCTAACCTTCCGCAATGCTTCAAAAGTTTGCATTAGAAACATCATCCGTTTGACTTCAAATTCGTCTGCGAAGGCTTGGAAACGTTTCCTTTTTCATTTATTGATTAACATAGGACCGTTGATGGCAAGGCAGCCTGTCACTATGAAGGACTGAGACTAACATCTTGAAGCCACTTCGCTGGAAGCACGAAGTGCTATTTGCCACTGATCGGTTAGTAGCCATCCTACAGCCTAGCGGTAGTGGTTCCAGCGAGCACTTAGGATCTCAGGAGGACAACTGGATAGCCAGGTAAGGAACAATGGATCTTTAAAGCAATTTCGTACGTTCGATATAAGTCTTCTGAATATCCCTAGTGATAAAATTTTACCCTTATATTTCTCCTATAAATCAGTCAAACACATAACCCTCCTACGTTTCAATACCAGTGATTGGCATACATTGAAAAACTCTTGCATTGCTTGTGTGGAAAACCACAACTTCCCCGAGCATTACAATCTCGGGCATCCTATGCTGGAAAGGCCTCAATAAGCCAAACTTGGGTATATTCCTAAACAAGATTTGATTTTCTGCGTAAGCTATGTAAAGAAGTGGCTTAGGACTATTAATTGGCCAATCAAGGTCCAAAACGTTGCCAGCTTACACCACTTAGTGTCTAATATTGGAGCAAACGAGCTGGTTGTGTTTTTCATTTAGCGCTGCAGATTTTATGGACTAGAAGGCGCAAGAAAAACTTCATTTTCAAGGTCTGAATGACAAGGAATGTTACCCTCAAGCAAGCACCATAAATAACACACAATGCGACTCAATGTTCCAAGATCCCACGTTCTAGTTCCCGATAGGATCAATAGCAAAGACCAGAATATGATAACCCATTTAACAGTCAATGTCTTCGAGGCATGATCTACATATGTTACCACTCCCGAGGCTGATGTAGTATACTTGGCTTGTTCAAATCGAACAGCACATTTTAACTAGGTCTTTGATCGAGAAACTTCTTCCTGGAAACGAATTCAGTAGCATTTGGGTGTCGGATGGCTACCAATTCCAGGGTCATATAATGTCCCTTGATCTGTTATGCATACAAGTCATGATCTACTTGTCAAGCAGCAAGGATGTTAGTAAACCGACTCAAACATCTCCCGGTGATCGGTTTGGACACTTGACTATGGCGAGTGACTTTGATGAAAAGATTATTTGGCATGCAAGGTTCTATCTGCTGATGTCTTGCAGTATTACGTGTAGTGTATGGATCGCAAAGAAGATTCAGATAACGCATTCAAATTCTCTCCTTATATCACGCCAGCAAGAATATAGTGAATGGGAACTTCTTTTATTAAGGCTCCCTCGGTGCGATACTGTTCGTCATCTGTGCATCGATATGGCAGAACATCAGCAGCGCTGTTTGACTCGCTGCTACTATAGGGTATTCACAACTTGAATGCAAAGCAAGAAATTCTAGGACTGCAGTTCGCTTTAGAAACTTCGAATAAATGCGTTCACGAGCTTTTGTCAGAAAGATAGTGCGTCATCGTCATCTTCTTCTAGAAAAGAATCATGTATATACTCATCATCTTCTGACACATCCGGACTAGTCGCACTTAGCTTAAGCGACTCAAATTTGACCACCATTTCTGGAGGCAAAACGTTCGAATAAACATCCGGCTTTTGGAGAAGGGCCTCTCTCCGACAGTGAAAGCCAGGTTTGGGACCAGCTTTCTTTTTTGCTTCATTGATTTCAGTGAGAGCTGTCTTCACTTGGACCATGTACCGACAACTTCGGCGAATCGGTGTTCTGCAACGGGGGCACGTTTTCAAATCTAGCTTGCTATCATTCTCATTTTTTCCCATACAGACGTCCATTCCACCTACTTCAAGGACGTGCTTGCAGTCTTCCAACTGCACAAATCTTGCATCTGGTTTGTCTTCCGTTCCAAAGAAGACAGAAGTAACCTCCTTTTCGTCGCAGAGTCTGCAAAGAGAAGGGCATGGTTCCGAGCAAAGGCCAATGCAAGGATGGTTGCACTTTAGAAGAAGGTTGCAAGGTTCGTTGCATGGCTCCCGGTCGCAGATTTCGTAGCAAAGGCGGTTGCATTTTTGGTGTGGACAGGACCATAAGCACGGTTTCATGCACGGAACACAAGGCTCCATGCACTTCTTGTTGCATTTTTGGTGCGGGCATTCGTTTTGACAGGGCTGATTGCACGGCAAACAATCAGCATGGCAACTTTGTTTACACAACGAGGAACAGACGATAGTGTGCTCGCATTTGGAACTGCATTTAACATGTAGTTTGTCCTTTTTGCACTTCTCACAGACGCCAGAGCATGGGTGACCACATCTAAGTAATTGATCACAAGGCCTCTTGCACTTTACGTTTGAAATATCCTGCGAGCAAGACGCGGTGCATTCGTGGCCACAGGATAATGTGGTTTTAATTGGCTTCTTACACGGTCTGTCACAGGGCTCACCACACATTCCACGACAATCATGACCACATGTCAGTTTTCTCGGACAGGGCATCTCACACCTTGTGGTAAGCTCATCTGCTGAACAAGGTGTCCGCTGCGTGTGGCCGCATTTGGGTAGAACTCGAAAGACAAGTACTTGGCATGTGCGACATTCTTTTCCATAGTGACAGACATATCGACACACATGTCCCCTGCCACAGTTAAGGATTTTACCGCAGCGGTTCGTACACCTTACTTCTGACACATCCTGCCAACATGGGGCTGTGCATTCGTGACCACAGGGCAATGCCTTCTTCACAGGCTTCGTACAAGGTGTGTTGCAATCGTCACCACACTTTCCACGGCAGTTATGACCACATGGTAGCTTCCGTGGACAGGGCATCCTGCATCTGAAGTTCAATACATCTTCTGAACAAGGAACAGGTTGCGTGTGGCCACAACTAGGGAGGACAAGATCAGCAGGTACCAGGCATGCTGGGCATTTTCTATTATGATGGCAGATATGCGAACACGGATGTCCTTTTTCGCAATGAGATAATTGACCACAACGCCTCGTGCACGTTACTTCTGACACATCCTGCCAACATGGGGCTGTGCATTCGTGACCACAGGGCAATGCCTTCTTCAAAGGCTTTGTGCAAGGTGCGTTGCAATCGTCACCACACTTTCCACGGCAGTCATGACCACATGGCAGCTTCCGTGGACAGGGCATCCTGCATCTGAACTTCAATGCATCTTCTGAACAAGGAACAGGTTGCGTGTGGCCACAACTAGGGAGGACAAGATCAACAGGTACCAGGCATGCTGGGCATTTTCTATTGTGATGGCAGGTATACGAGCACGGATGTCCTTTTTCACACGAAGTATGAGGACAGCGCTTCCGGCATTCGTACTTGACATGATCTCCGTCGGTTGGGTGGCAGGCTCGAGTACAGACGTGTCCGCAGGGTAGGCGAAACGCGCATGTCAACCTACAACCACCTTCCGGCACAAATGCAAAATCTGCTTCTGAGCATACCTTTGTCTTAGTGCTTGGATGGTTCTGGCATGTCAGCAGAAGATTATCACCATAGCAATCCATACTTCGAGCATCGTTAACTATTCGGGCCCAAAGGAGGCTGCACTTACTGAACACTTCAAAATTTCCTATCACATACATTCCTTTCTTAGCTCGAGAGAGAGCGACACACGTGCGATTATCCGCCTTCCAGAAGCCGATCTTTTCTTGGGCATTACTGCGAACCAGTGACAGCAAGATGATCTCGCTCTCTTCGCCCTGAAAGTTGTCAACAGAGGTGATTTTAACACCTTTAAACTGATCGCTTGTCATGAGCGATCTAATTTTCAAAACTTGACCAGTATAACCTGTGAGAATGGTTATTTCTTGCGTCTTGTACCCTTGCTGAATCAAGTACAGACATAACCCTTTAACGAAATGGGCCTCGTGGTGGTTCGCTTTGGATCTCAAACCAGCGTCCTCAACTTCAGGTCTCTGGTGATTAATGAAATACATATTCTTTTCCACTCCTGCTATGTTCTCATACACTTCAACAGACGGGTGATTCTCAAGCTTCGGATAAATGTGACGCAACAGTCTTGCAAACTGCGGGCGCATTCGATGCTGGACGTTGAGTGTCATGCAGTCCAGCTTATTTATCACCATCCTCTCAAAGAGCGACAGACTGAGGTTGTATTTAGTCTCTAGGTCGTACACGGAAGGGTTAGGTCGCAGCTGCTTGTGATCGCCGATGAGGATGACGTGCTCAGCACCTGCTGTCAAAGCAGTCACCACGTGAGCCTCCAGCACCTCAGCAGCTTCCTCCACGATCACCACACGTGGGCGAATACTGTTTAGAGCATCGTAGTAGCGAGCTGCGCAAGATGTCGTCATTCCGATTAGGTCGACCATCAGAAATCGTTTTTCATCCAAAATCATATCCATAGAACGAAGTTCATCATTGGCAAACTGATATGCTTGAAGAGATGCCTCCATCCAGTCCGTGCATCGCTGACGTAAAGCGTTTATCCAGTGAGAGTACAAGCGCCATCTGTCACATAAAGATAGACCCCATGGATCATCCACGGCTTCCACCTCGTCGTTGCTCATGGGAACGCTTTTCAATAATTCATGCTGGACGTTTTCTTTCCTCTTTAAGTCAGTCTGCTGCACGAAGCGGAATCCTTGGCTGTCAGTGAACACAAAGCTTTCTTCCATGTTCATCTGTGGCGATAGCTTTGATGAAGTGTCGCCATAAGATTCATTGACGTCTGCGTATTGTTCTATCAAGATGCATTCATCTTCTTGCACGTCAATGACATCATCTGCATGTTGCGAAGATGACGATGTCATTCGGGTGTCTTCTGTTCGCAACGGAAACAAGGACTCAAGTGGTTCGCGTATGACACCAAGAAAAATTTCAAAGAGGGAAATATTCAATGATCGACACTTTCTGTCAAAAAATTCAAACCACTCAGAGTGATACTCGGATAAGATGCCATATTGGCGTAGTTTAGTTAAGTCAATTAGTTTCCCAGCATCTATTGATGCATTCAGCTCATGTAATTGCTCCATCAATGTTACGCAAGCTTTCTCTAAAAATTTTATTCGCTTGCGCGCGTCTCTTCTTTCGGCCATTGCAGCCTCGAGTTCCTCGTCCAACAGCCGGTTTGTTCTACTTCGGTGAAGGGACCTACGAGATTAAATTTGAATAAAATGAGTTCGCACACAATTAAAAAACGATCACGATTTTCGACCTCATGCTTTGCTTCACAATTATCCTCTAATAGATTTATAGAAATAATTAAAAATCCACATGATGCTTCAGATCCCTTATGGAACCGTCTCGAAGAATTTTACGAGGGGTGGAAATCTTTTGTGGTACTCTAACTTATACCAATAAAGCAGGTAAAACTCAGTCTGCGATTGATACAGTAATAAGAAAGACTTTAGAACCTCCTTCCATATATAGCACTTGGAGTCTGCTATTCGCCGCGTTACTGAAAGTCTATATAAATATAGCCTATCTATTGATCTTTTCTTAGGTGCGGACTGGTGGAGTCTGGGAAGAGGTAGGAAGCCTTCGTACTTAATACGTATTGTCATTCTAGCAACAACTTTAGAATGTGTTACTTTCACTCACATGTACAAGGAGAGTCAGGACGAGCGCCTAGATATGCTTGATATATAACCTCTACTGGTTTTCCTACCCGCTACTCGGGAACGAACTCTTTAAAGAACATTCGACGGATCGCCTGGTATGTTTTTTCAATTTGTAGTCAAGATAAGGTTCTCATGGGTTATGATTGATCACCTTGCAGATTAAAAATTACAGACAGCAACTAGTTGACCACTACTAACGTATACCGGAAGATTAGAAGTTAAAACATCTTTTTTTCTTTACGTAATATCAGAATAGTCGTGTCAGCACACGAGGTTGTACGCGGGGCATGCTTATTACTCCAGTATGATCATATTCCTGTCATGCTTATGAGGTTTCGTAAACCTATAGTGCGATGTAACTTATACTATTAAGTAAGTGTGGCAGCTATGCAACCTATAGTGCTAGGTAGGCTTTGTAAAGGCCCAACAAGGTGTGTATTTGACAATAGATAGTGCAGTTGGGAAAGCAAAACTGAGTAGATCACGGGGTTGTCATTTTATTTCGGCTCTGTTCGCGCACTGGAACCAAAGCCAAGGCTCGACCTTACACCAATACTTTAAGCCTGGCGTCATCGCAAGCGTGCACAGCTGTAAGAGACGTCATTCCGAAAGCTAAGATCAGAGCGTGAAACATTTACAATAAACACCAGCATATGAAATCCATGCGACGATGCCACACTACGTACCTATGCTTTCCTTCGCGTGCAGCCTGCAGACTGAAGCCCTGCAGCTCCTCGTCGGCACGCCCGCCCACACGAAGTAAACTTCGGAAGCCAGCACGAATGAGGCCGGAGAGGAACTGATCCAGGGCGTGGTTGGTGTAACACACCACAAGAATAGGTGTAGGTCTTTCGTCCAAATTCGAGTTTTGGCCTTTGTTTTCTAGCAAAGCCCGGGCTATTCGAAGCCCGACAAAGGTTTTCCCCGTTCCTGGAGGCCCTTGAACGAGGACAAACTCTTTGGTCAGGGCATGCTTTATGGCTTCCAACTGGGAGGAATTGAATAGAGTACTTTTATGCTCAGGCCAAGCGTCGCTATCTAGAACTTTCACTTGGTCTGCCTGCTTATTGTTCAAGACTTTGCTTAGGTTGTAAGTTGGATTATACTTTCCAGCTAGATACCGAGGCACTCTCACATCCACGTTAGCGTCGACGATGTATCGACCCATGGGTATGTGATCTGCGTCCATGGTTTTCAAAGCGTCCAGTACGTAGCGGTAAGCTTCAAAGTAAGACTCGCTCTCCACCATTTTAAGACTCGGCGACTCCTTCATGTATGCAACACTTGCCGTCCTGTCAAAAAACAAAACATTGAGGCAACCTTTGGAGAGACCTTTAGGATTGCTTTCTGCTACCGTTGCAAATATGGCTGAGTTGAAGTCGTCCCTACTGATGCACAACAAACTTCCAAATTTTAGCCGCTTTGATTTGTCCCACTGCACATGAGACAATTCTTTAATCGAAAACTTCAGATTGTATGTAACGCCACTGTGTGAAAACTTGGGAGGGAATAGGAGAGTGACTCCCTTATAGACCTTTAACCTAAATTTACGCTCATGAAATGCCACATCATGCTTAATTTCAAGGATTCCTTCTCGAAGAGGCGCGACAAGATCTTCCCTCATCAAACGGAAGAGCACGTCCAGGTAATCATTGCCGTCCTGATATTTGCCCTGGGCTCTTATCTTTCGCAGGAATGATGCTTTGGTCTGATTGATATCTTCCTCGGTCGGGCAGGTTGAAAGCTGGCGAAAGTTTTCAGGTGGGGATTCCCTCTCGTCTAAATTTCGACATGGTCTATCGCTCTTCGCTACAAGTTGTCTCACTATTTGGTTACGCATCGATGTGACACCAGATAGCTACAATCAAGAAAATACTTCTGAAAAATCGTCACAGGCAGACTGGCCTTTTCATTTGATATGCATGCCATAACCCGAAAGCTGCAATGCGCATGATCGTCGAATATGACTCACTACAGGAACTTACACTACATTCACACCTTGACGTGAAAGAAAATCTCTCCCTCGAATGTAAAGTAAACAAAAAAATAATAAACAAATAAAAAAAAGTCGAGGTTTTTTGCATGCGAGGGTGTTAGGACTTCAAGCCATGAAAAAGGTTGCTTTTGACATCCCTTTATGGCTGAGGGATCATTAAAGGATATCGTTCAAGTTGGATCTCTCAGTGGTCCTATTATCACAAGGGACAGAAAAAAAAGACAGATTACCTTCCCTTGCAATTCATGGCCTCCCTTCATCTTCACCACAAACATAGTTAGGGAATCGATTGGAAGATTGCATATCTGGCTGGGAAAACGGGACATGTATTCTTCAAACAGGATTAGTAGGTTCATCGCTACTTCTCTTCTGGATTCTTCGGGTTGATGTGCACAACCGATCAGGAGGTAGTTCGGAAGATGTTTCTTCAGAAACGTGGAATCCGATAAAACGCTGAGCGCTTGTATAAGACACGCGTTTGAGCTAGACGGGCATGCGCGAGCAAAAATCAAGATTATCTTCTGGATGGTGTCGCTTTGAAGGGTCCTGGAGTTGACAATCTGTTGCAACTGGCCACGGGTTTCTGTCAGCTGAACAACAAGTTGGTCGGGAGCATTGCCGAAAGCAAGAAGGTTATTTAAAATTTGCAAGTCGGTTGCCAATCCAAGCCTTGCTGAAAAGCTCTGTGGACCATGCCTCCTAAGGGCACACCCTCTACCACGGATGAATCTCTTTGCTTCATGCCTCTTGGATGGATTTTCTTGACCAGGTTTGGGTGTCGCCTGACTACGTGTCTGAGGTGGTTTCGCTCTTCCAGCTGATCGGCCTCGTGACCCGGAACCCCTGAAACCTAACGAAAGAAGTCATCAGAAGGATTGGGTGCATAAATGCGAAGACCGGAAGGCTTTATTGTAAATGCCGGACCTTCCGGTCCTGCTTTTGGTTTAAGACCTGTAATAGTCACTTGATGCAGTCTGCACAAGTATTGTCCAAAGTGGCAACTCCACGAACGTTTAATAATTGTTCTTTATGTTTATTTGACGCTTTCACCGAAGCAAGGTTCCCTTCATAAAAGAATTTCCAAAAGCATTATTGTAAAATTTATCCTCAATGAGAAGCCCGATCTTCAGCGGGCATAATTCTTGAACCTGCTAGAATATGAAAACTTGACCATAGTCTAATGTAATTGAACACTCAATAGCCGATTCCTAATGACGTCCTGGATAAATGAGTTTGGAAGCAAGTTCATTAGTAATAAGTTATAGGTAGTTCATTACCGTTGTGATATAAAGAAAACTTAATAGCCATAAAAATCAAAGAGGCACGAGGAACGGACAAATCCCTTTTGTTGGTATACAAACGGAGCGTACCAAAGCCTTGGTTGTTAGGGACCTGTATATTGTGCTACGTTAATCTTCGCAACCACGAAATCGAATCGCCGAATCGAAGTATTAGGTAAAAGTATTCAGTAGTACGAGCCCTGCAGTGGAATCAAGATTGCTTGAAAGCATTTCTAGTTTTAGATTATGTAAGTGCAGTATGTGGCGTTGTTATTTGTCGATTCCGAGATTGGTGTTAAGGATCATATTTTGACGGGGTTGTAACATTGCATTTATTGCACTTTTCTTGTGAGAGGGGATACATTTTTTTGCCTTCAAAGAAATTTTGCAAGGTAAGTAGTAAGCATCTTGCTTCAGGGTAGGTAGCCACCGACATTGTTAGCGATGGTGACAATGGGGACGCGCATTGGAGGAGGCAAGTTTTGATGACAGAAAATGACATAGTTGATAAGGTTCGCAAGGAAATACTGTTATAAACTCGAGACCTGAAATTAGAAGCAGAAATCTTTAGTTAACAGGTTTTAGAATGACCGATAGAAATGCCCAATCAGACTGTAGTAAATTGCGTTAACCTGAAAGAGTCTAAATCTACCATTTACTTCTCAATCAGCGGTTCATTGCGATTGGTCTGATGTGACGTAATCTTGCGGCAATTATGCTTACAAGATGGCGACTGGTCTGCAGTCGTTACTGATGGAGAAGCTTCGACTCGCCTGTTATTTATTTAATTATTTATTTATTTGTTGGCTAAGTCAACAACCCAAACCCAAATTGTAACCATAATACTCATCCTGACCCTAACCCTAACCCTAACCCTAACCCTAACTAACCCTGACCCTAAACCTAACCTATTACTTATCAAGCTCGAGCAATCCTCAGGCAATAGACATTTTCTATGAAATAAAAAATCTATTCGAAGGCAATTAAGGTTTAGGCATCTTGGCGTGCAGCCTCAGCAAGTTGAGTAAGTAGAAAGAATAAATTAAGGGTCACATGAACATATGCAGATATCAGTCTGACTTTCGCATGCCCGAGTGCATTTTGGATTACTGTAACTGCTCGTATACACGGTATCACCAGTCGAACTTTTGAAAGCGCGATGCCGGGATTAACGAAGCGTCTGGTTTTAATTAAAGTAGGGAAAAATGTGAACTCGAAAGGAAGGGCGCTCAAAGTAACCATGCTGGACTTAGCTAGGAACCATAGAAAACTATGCTTTATGAGTTATGCTTTGGAACAAACTAGACGTAGATCTTCAATTCCCGAGAAATCGCTTTATCACAGCGAAAAGAACTCAATAAAATATCCGGTTGCATAGCTAAAACAGGCCCTAGACCACTTAATGTACTATTTTATTCGCGGGCACTGCCTAAGGATGATGGTAAGTGAATGTCACACTTCAGACGAAGGCTTTTCGTCCATGAAAACAGCACAAAATGTAATTGCTCGACGGTTTTCGTGACGGAAAATATTGGTGACAACAAGGATTTTATTGAACTATACACGAAGCAATCTTACCTTTTCTAACTCCACGCCCTGGGCCCCTTTCATTTGGCATCGTTTCGGAGGTGCCTTCGCTCTTTGCAAGGAATGTGCAATTTTTTTTGCGTGCTTTAAGCTAATTGTTTAGTTCTCGGAAAGAGAAAGGAAAACTAGCCGGATAAGCAGCATCAGCACAACATGGTAGCGATTCCACTGCACGCATTGGCTAGATCAACGAATACGCAAGTTGTTCTGGGAAGCGCAATTCGAAAGTGACACACACACACACGCAAGCAATTGAGATTAAGGAACGAACACTTAGGATTAACGAACCAGCACATAGGAACGTGAAGAACTTTATGGTTTAAACCAGAGCTGTAATGCTACTGAATAAGCTGAGTCAAAACTAATCTAGACCTTTGCAGACTGTTTCATATTACCGCATTCATCAGAAGATCTAGATGAGAAATGATAACCGCTAAAATTTGAAAGTTCCTAAAACATTGCAGCTTTATAATGAATAGAATTGCAGCGATATAATAACTAAAACTGCAGCGCTAAAATTATCAAATACTAAATATTAAAACAGTCACAGAATTATAAGGATATATTAAAATTGGCTCTATTTCTAAAGCTACTCAAAAGTTCCGATCGCTTAGTAAGCAAGTCTTTTTTAATGTTCAGAAGCATTTAGCAGTTCTCGCTTAGACGCGAGTCACACCTTCGTGATCCACATTTGTGAATAGATCAGTGCTTTTGAAAGTTCCAATTTATTTGAAATTCCTCCCCTTTTTCCTTTAATTCCCAAACGTACTTGGCGAGCGGTGTTTTGGAGCGTCTTTTGGGATTAGTAAAGGACTGCTCGTGATTGCGTAGTCTGAAGTTCAAAGGCAACTCAGTGGCGCAAAAATACATTTGGGGTCTTTTTCGATTGTGGTGGTAACTGTTACCTTGCGGACTATTGCCTGGGTGAGGCACGTCCTGTCTATGGGGCATTCTTTTCCATGAGGGCAATTGCACTGTTATAAGAACTTTGGTATACGAATTTTGGTGGCTGGCATTACATGTGGTCTAGTCATTAGCTTCTCAACTAGATCTTCTGAAGAGAAACATTTATCTAGATTAGTTTTACCCCCACTTGTTATAACAATAATATATAATAAAATAAAATAAATATATATATATGTATACAGTACTGCAATATGGCCTTACTCCTTAAATACTGCTTTACAATATAGCTCTTACCTCGGTGTTAAGTTTTCTGAGAGATAAAGCCTCATTATCTATATAACAACCGCATAATTATGGTTGTTAGTACGAGTTCCGGCAGGTTAACAAGCCCAATCATGTCCATGTTTTACAGGCTTTATCAGAGACGAAAATACGCGCAAAATCGCTCTAATTTCTACCTATTTTTGAGGTTTAAACAAGAGAATGAATAAATAAAAGAAGAATTAGGAAATCGGCTTTCAGACGACCATGACAATAAATTATACGAGCTTCTGAGTAAGTTTGATTTGAATCGAGTGCAAGAACTAATTGCGTCTGATTATGCAAGAACTATAGCAATAATTTCGTAAGAAAATGATCGCACTATTGCTTTGCATTAGTGCTTGGCCCAAGTTTATGCAATTCATTAATGTTTACACGAGCGCAACTAGTGAGGCGAAGTAGAGATTCTTGCGTTGTGTGATAGATGAGACTTGCTTCCGGCAAGAGACGCGTATATTTGAACTGCTTTGCTGATGCCGATCCTCGAACTCAAAATTTCTACACTATTTATACCAAACGAATATTTACATGGAAAGATAAAAAGACACGCTGGGAGATATTACTTTAACACGATTAGGACGATACGATCACAGCAATGCCTCAAGTATAGCTATAAACGATGAACGACGTGATAAACACAGAACAACAAGATGATTAAATTCTAAATCTAATAATAAGCAACGCGGTAGAGAAAAAGCACCCGAGGGCAGAAGACAGGTGACAAGTAAACAACACCAAAAATAGGGACATGAGCTGTAATCATGACTGATCTAGGTGTTCCAAGATCCGCCACAACTAGCTTGAAAATGAACAACTCTTATGAATTTATAGTTGCTAGCTTACTTGGACAGCAGCATAACAAGATTGTTATTTTTGTAACGCGTTGCGAACTTCTTCCAATACAGGTTCAGAATAATTTTATTTAATTGGCCGGCGTTACATAATAAGTTCAACCAAGCACTAGATCAGCCAATTATGCTTACCTGAGAGCTAAGAGGCTTTGCTCAAGTTAAAAAGGAGACAAATCAGTGCCACAGGAACTTACCCTCCCAAGTCCTGATTAACGGAACATGCGGGTGCGAGGAATGCATCAGTCGAGTAGACTTCTAAATACTTTTTGTGGCCGCATTTGTCATAAAAGACCAGCGGTAAAACTTTCCATCCTTTAGAACGTACATTGAAACTCCTTCTATGAGCCATCAGTAGAGGGCATTGGGCGTTAGCAACTTAAGATGGCTGGGAAACCTGCTGGAGGCAAACACGAATGATTAACGTGGTTGCTTGCTTTAAGCCCAGTTCCTGAAGCAGGTTGTTCCTTCGTAATAAGCGTACAATGCGGGAAAAAACTCGTAAAGTCGTATCTCCACAGTGCTGCCATATTAAAGAAAAGAATCCCTGGCGTTACTGACAGAATTCTAGGACGTCCTAGAACCTTAAAGCATGGTTTAAAATTAATTAGATCTTAATAAATAGCATTTCAATATTAATAGCTCGGATAAGGAAGATCACCGGTTTATATTTGTCCGACCGCGGGGTCACTTGTTTTTGCGAGGCGAAACTGTTTAAAATACGCTTGGGGTTAGGGTTCGCGTTAGCGGTAGATTTACTGTTAGAGTTCTAGTTAGGG
>QQSS02256136.1:0-20287 GCA_003687565.2 Craspedacusta sowerbii | reverse complement strand
TATATATATATATATAAGCTTTAAGAATCGTTGAAACCACTCCCCCCCCCCTCCGTCGACGAGGTACTGAAACCAACAAAAAACATTAACAACAACAAAAGCATCCAAAACAACAAACACTTACACTTGGGGTCCACTTGCTGAAATGCTCGGGGAGAGGGTGATGCCCGGAGTCTGACTCAGCTTGCTCTGTGGTCCGAGAACGACGATGTCGTGCACGTGCAGGGTGCGGAACTGGATCCCATACCGGGCCATCGACTCCGTCGGGTTGGGAGAGCTCCACCCCTTGTGCTTGATGTAGAAGGGGTGGTCGTTCGGACATATGGCAACCAAGCGCTGAGTTCCCGGTATGATCTGCTCGAACGTCAATTGTACCATATCCTATAAATCGGTCACGGAATTCATTATACTCCTTTATAAATCAGTCAAGGAACTCTTTATAAATCGGTCACGGAATTTTTTGCTTTCTTTAAATAATTCTTAATTCTTTATAAACAATACCAAAGGGGAAAAACGGAACGGCTCTACTCCAAGTAAGAGTAGAGAATGAAGGCATCGGGCTGAAGTTAACTCTAATACCACTTACTCCAGCCGTTTCACACCATCCTTCTAACCAAAACCATAGGGGAAAAACTTACTGGCTGTACTCTAAGTAAGACTAAAGAACAAAGGCATCGGGCTGAAGATAACTCTAAAACATGACCACTTACTCTAGCCGTGTTCACACTAGGCTTCTCGTCCTGAATTCCCACGATCTTCATGCCGCTCGTGTAGAAGTTCATATTGTCGCGCCGCCTACCCCCGGGCGTGGTGCAGAAGTCCGCAATGTCCTCGCTGGTCCGGAACTCTTTGTCGTCCTGCTCGAACTTCACCAGGCAGCCCTTGAGGAAGCACAGCCAGACGGGGGTAGGCAGCACCTGGGTGGGCCAGAACGACGGCGTAGGCACGTTGTCCAGGGAGGGAGACGGCGGGAAGGAGCTAGCCGAGGAGATGACTGGCGAGTCCGATGTCCCGTTCCCGAGAGCACGCGCTATCGTTGGCGTGGCTAAGAACTGCAAATAAATAAAAGGTCGAGTTCGCGCTATCGTTGGCGTGGCTAAGAACTGCAGATAAATAAAAGGTCGAGTTCGCGCTATCGTTGGCGTGGCTAAGAACTGCAAATAAATAAAAGGTCGAGTACACGCTATCGTTGGTGTAGCTAAGAATTGAAAATGAAAGGTCGAATACGGGCTATCGATGGCGTAGCTAAGAATTGCGAATAAAAGGTCGAAAAATACCCGCTAACGTTGGCGTAGCTAAGAACTGTAAATAAATAAAATGCCGAATAAATCAAACGCGGGCGCAAATCACACTGTCGATGATCTCCTGCCGGGGTGCATCATATGACGTGTCCAACAAACATGGCCTAACATGTAGAGTAGAGCGACCATTATTGAGACAAGAAAAAGCCCCACACACCACCCAGGCTCGCTGCAAGGGAACAGCGGCTTGACCCTATTTCAGCTCTACAAGAAAGAACTTGCCTCAACAGCAAACACATCCTTGGATTGGAAGTCCGGAGCAGTAGCGATGGAGAACAGAGTAACATGTGCAACGACCTGATCACAGGAAGGGGGTTCTGTCAATAACGACCATACAGAAACTTCGTTCAAGCACCTTCTTTATGAAAGTAGTTTCATGAGCGCTACCTAATGCTTGCGTTTTTAATCAGTTTCGTAGGCGTACTTTCTGTTTGTTTCTATCGTTGAAAGTTCCAAGTGCCATGATTTGCGTGTAATTTGTGTGGGTTAATTGGTTATTGTCTGTATTGAGTATATAAACAGCGAGAGTTCGTAACATCGTAAGATCTAAAGAGAAGTGGTAGTATTCTACAGTATTCTACAACAAGTGTTGAATCTATCTGCTAGGAGTTCAAGACGGTGGTTTAGTCTCTCAGCATCCGTTCACATTAGAACCTGCGAGTTTTCCCACAACAAATTTTTGGTGCAGTGACCAGTCCTACGACAAGTGCAAATGAGCTACATCCATGCTATGGCGACATCAACACGGAGTCTCCGACTAAAGCAATTCAACATCTTTGGCCATGACCGGATAAAGCACTTCAACGACTTTGCATATAACCGGCTAAACAAACAAACGACATCCGAGCAGGCTGACACGACTTACCGGCTTGTCCGAGAAGTTGAACATCTTCTTGAGCGGACTGTTCGCCAGCCAATCCGGCGTCGAGTCGATCGCCAGCAGGGCCGGCGTCAGAGAGAACGGAAACGGACTGTGCACGAGCGGACTGCGCGGACTGGTGGCGAAGTCCGCGAACTCGGCCAGACGACTGCAGCTGAGAAAACGCTTGCCGGGGACGTCCTTGTCCTCCTTCTTGACAGCGTTCAGGGGCGACTGGCTGAGAACTAGGGCAGGCGGAATGGGCTTCGACTTGGATGATCTTCGCATAGAGAAGGGCTTCGGCGGAGTGCGGTTCAGAACATTATCTACACGAGCCACAAAATCGCATAAGAAAGCTGCTTCACGAATATATATATATAATTTTATCATATAATTAACATTAAAATTATGCAATAACTTAATAATATTAAAATTATAATTTTATATATATGATATACTAATTTCTTAATTTTTCACAAACTAGGGTCGTTAGCTAAACTACATATATGCAGGACAGTTCGCTTCCGGAAGGTCCATCCTGCAACAGCTTTTCTGAGCTTATCAGATAACTCCAAGATCTTGGGGTCAGTCCAGAACTTGTTTCTTCTACAGCAAATGTAAAAACTGGTCCGGATGGCAACATCTGACATTCTGCTCATGACTCGGTCGCACTTGCAGCCAAGATCTTTCAGCAACTGCTTGAATCTGTTATCCTGCCGCGTGAAGAAACCCAGGGTAGAGACTTCTACTTGAATTACTTGGAAGTCCGCACACAGGGTATTAGAAGTTGGGAACGCAAGTTCTTATAGCTATTAGTTGTATAGGACCTAGCTTTCTTTGTATTGGTTTCAAACAGGACCGTTAATTCTACTACCGTAATTTGGTCTTGCATTTCTACTGAGATTGGGTACAAGAGACGAGAATATCTCTGATGGAGGTGGCAAACCGGAACCAGGGAGGTCAGCACACAGCTTAATGTTTTCGTTCTTTAATTGGCAAAGGTGATGGACGATATTGTTGAGTACGGAGTTATGTCGCCACAGGAAACGCTCTAATGCATACCTGCAAAATGAAAAAACGTGGAGTTGCGTCTGAAGATCTCCACAGAGCTCGCATTTTCCATCAGATTGACCCCAGCACTTTAAGTTCGATGCACTTGCAAGACTGAATATAAGAGCTTTTCGACAAAAGCAAAGTATATTGCTTGGAAGCAGAGAGACCAAAAGCTGCCATTCTTGGAGCGACTCTTTAGTGGAGACCTTTTGGACGTGCGAAAAGATTGCATTTTGCTCTTTGGGCCTGCCAGAGGCTGCCGTTTTCTCTTGCCTGATTTTTTCTCTGAAATTTTTGTCGCTGCCTTGACCAAGGAGTCATTGACGATGGTGCTGGTAACCGTGTCCACAATTTGATCTGCTTTAGAATCTGTACTTGATGTCAGAGAGTAAATGATGTTTTGTTCAACATGACTTGCCGTCTTCAAGATCTGCCGAACTGAGTTGGCATTCGCATAACAATAATAATAACAACAATAATAATAATAACAATAATAATAATAATAATAATAATAATAATAATAATAATAATAATAATAATAATAATAATTTTCAAACTTAAATCTTTTATTTTCCGAACGAACTTTCTCAAGCATAACTACAAGTGAGTGTCCGCAGAAACGAGCACTGCCACTCACTGCAAGCAGGCATGGCAGAGTTGCTGACACAGTGGTCACAGGAAGATAAGTGCAGCAAAAGCACACGTTCATATTTTTTTTTCCTCGAGTACAGAACTTCTAGTTCTTTGAAGCCTATTTCTTGTTGCCATTCTTAGATCGGACTTGATTCTTTGCTGATCACTCCGCTAGCACCCATCGAAGGGTTTGAGAACCTCTCACCTTGCCATCCCGGTTTATGTTTTTTCAGTAGGTCCTCGTACTCGTAGCGGAGCTGCTTTCTGGCGGCATTCTTGGACATGTTAGTCTCAAAACCGATGGTTAACTCCGTCCCAAACATATCGGTTCCTTATGTTACAATCAAGTCTGATCTAAGGCTAGTCTTTAATAGTCCATAATAGATAATAGTCTATGTTAAGAAATAATAGCCTGTATTATCTGGTCTATAATAATAATAATAATAATAATAATCATATATCTAATAAAACGTTGCTGCTACAGAAATAGCGGGTGCCAGCGCTGAAATGGAGAATCATTAAAATCAAACAAAACTTTACAGAAAACGTATCCGTTCATGAACAGATGAATAACCCCACGCCCTATGCCCACCACATAGAACCACACGCATTCCACGAGCGCCGATCAGCGCTTCATAATCAGCGCTAAAAATTTCCTCACAATAGAAACAAAACAAAAGAAAGTAACTGAACGGCCACGCATACCGAAAAACTTGGATTGCTTCACGCTGGAAACCGGTGCCTGCTTGGCGTCCGTCGTGTTCGTGGTCGGCGACATGACGGTGGCAGAGCAGGCCGAGAAGGCCGCGTCAGGAGCGCAGGTGACGACCGGCGAATGCATGGAAGTGTCGTTCTGAAACACGCAGTCGGACAGCTCCGTCTCGTTGCTGCTATCCGACCTCCCCCGCGTCGTCTTGAGCTTGGTCGTCGCGCCTTCACTGCCGGGGACGACCACCTGCGGCGAGCTACCCTCGCCCATCATGACCACGTTCGGTACCGTTTGCTCCTCGCTGGCATCCATCGAATCGACAGAGACGGGCGTCTTGAACATTGCACCCGCAGACATGTTGCTGTTATAATCGCGATTGTTTAGCTTCTCCGGAAACGGGCCTCCGGGCCGCGACAAGTATTCACAACTGCCCGGACGAGTGGTTTCGAACTGACAGTCGTTTCGGTCACACGGCGGCATTCTGGAAACGTCTTCACTCGGCGAGGGCCTCTCCATGCAGTTATTACTCGAAGAGTTCGCCAGACTCGCGGGATACTCCCCACCCTCGCAGGGCATGGAGTAGTCGGCAAGGGAACACCCAGGCGACGGGTACCCGCTGATCCTACTAGGCAGGTTTCGGAAATACTCTCTCGAGTCATTCAAGTCCAAGTCCTTGCCACCGTTCGTGTAGGGAAAGTGCGAGGGCATGCGACCGGAAAAATCGGCCGAGCAACTGCGAGTATAGTTCTCCGCCTTTGCGCGACAACTATAAAGATCGCACGACGACCTCTGACCGGGATAAGGGTAGTCCAGAGAGGCCTGACGCTGCACCGCACTGACGTAACCATCCGAAGAGGACAGCCTCTGACATTGTTGACGTAGGTCCTCGTTCTCCTGCTGACACTGCTGAGTGTATTCGGACAGCGAAGAGCGCGCACAGAAAGGCGCGAACTCGCTAGACGAGTGTCTGGACAAGTCGTGGCTGTACCGACGAGGGTAATCGCTCGCGCTAGGTAAGTACTCCCCGTTCAGTCGGTCATAGAAGTGACTACCGTAGCGATCAACCTTAGCGAACGGTGATGGCATGGCACAACCGTTCCCCAAGAACGGAGAGCCATCACCTCCGCAGCGCGCTAGTGGCGACGGGAGCATGGGGTTGCTCTTTAAGGGCGGAGAACTCATCGCTAACGGGCTCTTGCCTACAGGCGATTGTAAGGAGGTCGCGTGATCCACGTAATTACCATTCACGAAGGGTCGCTGGAAAGGCCCCTCGATATACGAATTGTAGTGCATGCTGTCCTCTTCGGAACTCAACGAGTTCCGCCCGTTTGGGGACGTCTGCTCGAACGAGTCCTTCAACTTGGAGAGAACAGGTTCGATGTGGTGAGCTTTGCGCAAGTGATACTTCAAGCCATTGGCGCTCTTGAATTTCTTCATGCAGCACTTGCACAGGTGAGGTCTAGGATCGGTCGTGTGCGACTTCAGGTGATACCGGTAGCCTGGGGAGGACTGATAGACCTTGCCGCAACCCTCCTGTGGACAGCGCAGCAACTTCCCCGGCTTTCCATCCGGGACATCCTGAGTCAAAACAAAAACAAATGTGAATACACTGTATCGCACAAACAAACTATACAGTAAACCATCTTCCATACTTCCTTTTAAATTGCAGGAAAAGCTGAGTAGGCTTCTGGAACAACGGACAAGGAGCCTACGAATTTCGGAGCTGCTTGCAACTCGGTTCGGGGAATTCAAACGCATCAACCATTCAAACTTCATGGACGAAATTATACAATAAAATCAGCAAAACTGAGACCTAACACTAAGCAACGCTAACGGCATTGGCATAAAAAAATCAAAGCCAGATGATAAGCAGGAAAACAATAAGCTCCGTAAATTCTACAAGTGAAGAAAAAAAAAGGAATTCCATATTTACATATATACCTGAGTCGTAAGGCGCTCTACCGCAACCATTATATTTTATGATTGCTAAACAGATCGCGTGACGCCACCTCGCTCAACTAAGCAAAATATTTGCTTCCGTTGCCTGGTTAAATCCAGAGACTTCTTACTGCTACTGGGATGCCAGCATATAACTGATAGATGGCTAATCGATAAACAATTAGTGCAACATGTGAAACAGGTGCTACCGGGACCAGCAATCCGAATCAAAAGAAGGAAAATTTTTGCGAATTATGCCCAAAAGTTCGTGCAACGTCAGGTGTTTTTTCTTTTTTTTACGAAAGGGATTCAACTAAATACAATTAACTGAGCAAACAATGCGCTACCCGACCTAGCGTAAAAACACAGCAGCGTGCCAGCGCGTAGCGAATGAACACGTCGTACGAAGAAGTGGTTAAGAATCAGCCAGAATCCGGGAGCAAGCCGTGAAAGATGCCCATCTGCGTGTATGCATGTAAACATGCCAAAGTGGACACGCACGTCCAGCTCGCACGAATGCACGGACTTACAACAGGGGAACCGGAGATCGGCAAAAGAATTTCGACGAACAATCACGAACTACTCCGCCATTCTAGCAATTTTACGCGTAACAATCACGAACTATTCCACTATTCCAGTAATTTCACGCGTAACAATCACGAACTATTCCACTATTCTAGCAATTTCACGGCATGTCCAGGTTGCATGAAATGCACGGAGTTACACGAGAGAAACCACAGATCGCTAGAAGCATTTTGACCAATAATCACGAACTATTCCACTATTCGAGTTAATTAAATATGCAGAAAGCACGATCATAAATGCAAATAGCGCAAGCATCTCAACCTGAGTTAAGGCCGAACAAAAGCAAGACCGCAGACAACCAACACACAAAAAAAAAACAAATTAGAGAGTGGAAACAATAATAGACGACCAATTCATTATAGATATCGATAGATCGATCAATAGATAGATAGAAAAACATACAGACGCATGGTTAGACAAACAAATAGCTAGTATTAGCAACGCAGTACTACTAAGCATTTCATCAGACAAACAGAGAGTCTTAGACAACGGTGTTGGCTGAGACTGTCTGTCTGTCGTACTATCCGCAACGGTACGTCATCGCCCGACGAGGAACTACTCTAAACGTCAACTGTCGCCAGCTGGCGGGCTGCCAAACTGAGATGAACAGGAATTAACGAAAAGGAAGGATGCAACCGTGCAGAAGTTGGACCAAGGTACTCAACCAACACAAGCAGGGGCGTTGTTACTAACCAGCTCACATAGGAAACACTACACCACGAAATTGCCCCTAAGTAGGAGAGGAAGCACTTATGGCTCCGTGGCCAACCGCAGATCCAGTTACCACAGCCACCAGCAGAAAATGGCCAAGCAGTTAAGCTTCACAACAGGATGCATGATCGGCTACGGCTATTAGAAGGAGGGGTCTACAGTCATTCACTACCCTGTCCTCCCCTTCATAACTCAAAATGACGCGAAGAACGTCCCATACAATTTAGCCGTTTGCGAATTGACCTGCTAACGACGTCAAATCGATAACAAAGCAGAATGTTTAGTTTGCCGAATTCAGCACCTCGCGAGGGTGAGGGCGATAAGAGCGGTTCCAGCACTCAATGAGGTACCGAGATACCACTGATTAACTATTCAAATCGACGCAGGTAGATCAGATACTCGCAGATAGCCGGACAACAGCGTTTGGAATCCTTCCGAAAACTAAGTTCCCTTGCTCACCAGACTGATGATATCTCAGCTCACGCCAGCTAATTATCGACACCGAGGGATATACGACCACAAGACGGGCAGTTTGCTAAGGTTAACATATGATTACCTTCTATCAACGCGTTTGCAACTCCTAGCAGCTGGAATAAACTCTCACAAAACGCACTAGCAATTTGTACTAGAAAGAGAAATCACAGGGTAAAATCCTTCGCTTTCCAGACCCTGCTATTCCTATCGCATAAGAAACTTCATAGGAAATACTCTAAATAACCACATATTTACGGGAGCAGGCTTGGCCACAAATGTATCGGTATCAATCTGAGCATTCCAAAGCGGTTACTGGCTATAGCGGTTATTACTTTGTTATTACTACAGCGGTGGCTCAGTTATTGAAAACAAACTAACAAGAACTAACGAACTTAAACACTTCGTCGGTATGAACTCATCACGCGAACTAGAAAATAACTTGGCTGTAACTTTAAATCCAGCTGACAACCATCGAGGCTATTCATGGAAAGACAGCTTGTTTCGTGGTGTCCCGCCTTCATCATTCTCACATACACACACAAAAAACACACCGACAAACGCGGAATCGCAAGGACAGAGACACACGCACGTACGTATGTCTACCAAGAATATAATAATTGGAGGAAATGAAAGAGCTTGCGCGGAAAGAGAGGAAAATGCAGAATCTTGAAATGGGGAAACTTCACTGGGATAACACTGGCAAAGAGAGATCTCATCGCCAAGCAATGCTCAAGCCCGTTCACTGCAGCTTCACCAGCCATAGAATCAGGAACAAGAGCTTTGGGTTTTGCACACGTAAGGGTTTGCCATACATAAAATGATTCAAAAGAACACTCCGCGACTGAATGCCAACGGCTAACTACGCCACAATCACGAACGCCCTATCCGACAGCAAGATCACGCGTCTGAATCTCCAAAACACCTCCCACCCAAAGATTCGCCTCGCCACCTTGAGACGAGGACAAACAGGTTAACTCGCAGACTCCTGCACAAACAATAACACGCGCAATGCTGCTGGCTATACTCGCCAAACTTCTTCGACGAGGCCCCGTAAAATCGTCCGACCTAGTTCAGTATGGCACATTGACGAAGTCGCTCCAAACCCAAACAAATCGATCCTAATCCCGCTACCTCTACCTACCGCTACCTAATCCCGCTCCCGCTACCGGCATAGCGGCGACGAGACGGCAGAGCCGCCACGGTCACTAAGGGAGATCAGCGATACGCAGAGGCTTAGGAAATCTCATCACCTGCACCTCCAGCCGACGTGACTAGCGCTGGTTTCCACAACCACTAGGCTACGGGTTCTCTCGACGTGACATGCATTCATCTAACCTTTCATGCGCGTGCCAGTCCAGTCGAAGTAGCCATCAAAATTGCGACGTCACCTTTTATTCCCAGCGCTACCAAATCCATGCTTTTATGGCGCAATCCCGTCCAGCGTAAACAGGCACTGCACGCGGACCCAATGAACCAAACATGCAATCATAAATGCCTTATCGCGTACAGCGGAATTGGCAGACGCAACTCCCACTTAAACTCCCGCAGGTCCACAGCTCTCTCTCTCTCTTAAGGTGTATCCAGCTCTACTGCACGCCCCGAGGCATCAAGAATCGACGAGAAGCAAATTTTTTTTTTCTGTCATTCATTTTCCAGTGAATCGCGTACACAAACCGAGGCCAGAGCCAGCCTAATGAACCTTTTAGCCGGTGCGATACGTTATCACCGATCGGGGAAAGCACAAACACCACCACAAGCTCGCATCCCGCGCACGGATAACAATCGCTCCGCCAAGACACCACTCCAGCACAACACGATGGCGACGACCACAAGTTCGTTCAGCACGGTCGAAAGAATTTCCGGTGGGGCCTGGCCCGAAATTTCTAGTCCAATCTCCAATTACCAACTAATAAGAAGTTTCGGACAAAGCTCGCAACCACAGAATTGCCATTAACGAGCGGACCAGGACAAACGGACGCGCGATCGGCAAGATAACGCAACGAATGGTCACGAGGTATTTACTTCGAATCAAAGAGGTCGTTAACTCGGGCAACACACATTGATGAGTCGTTTGCACATGCGCTCGACTTCACGTACGTCCACGAGTAAGCCATCTAACAGCTCTTCAGGCGTCGGCTATATCTTTTAAAAATATAGCCCTACAGAAATGAATAACGCGTCAAAAAATGAGGTTGAAAGTTGGGAGCTTTCTCGTGGAGATCAACTCGCATATGTTGAGAGCAGATCATGATTTAATAAACGATTTCGATTTTATTTAGCACAAGAGACTCATAACTCAAACAAAAGCACCAAGATTAGAGCTAGACCATCCTAGGTGCACACGTATTCGTTTCGACAGTCTAATCTGCCCCACGGTCTGTTCTGGTTCGGCCAAGCACACGCGCTATCTCAAGAAACTTCTGACGATGTCCTCTCAGCTCAGGTGTTAATGAACTAAACTTTCAGCAACCCAGATGATGGGTACCAGCGCAAGTCGGTTATTAGAACCCAATCAAATCCGTACTGAACAAAACGACCACTACAAATTTTTAAAAAGCTACGGAGGAATACGGAGTAAGGACTAATAGGAAGTAAGGACTTATACGAAGTAAGGACTAACAGAAAGTAAGGACTTAAACGAAGAAAGGACTAACACGAACTGATGACTAACTTGTCGGTAGTTAAGCACGACCCCAAATTTAGACCCCAAATGGCGTTCTACAGGATTTGCGAAAACGCAATTGCTCCCTGGCGCGCTTCGGAGCTTAAAGCATTTACAGAAAAGCACATTAATATTGTATAAAAATGTACATTATTATTATGAGCATTGACATCAATGCATATTTCAAAGAATTTTGAGCAATTTTTGGTATGATATCATTTCATCTAATAAATTAGATTTATCCTATCAGTCCCACAGTCCCTTGAGCGGTCTCACAGGAGAAAACACAGAATACTTGCTCAACAACGACAACGACAACAACAACAACAATAACCAAAAGAGCAACAACAGCAACAACCCCAACAACAGCAACAACAACGACAACAACAACAAGAACAACAGCAACAACGACAAAAATAACAGGGCACACCACCTGCTCCAAAAAGTTAAATTAGCATCCCGTGACTCGAATCGTTAATAACAAAAACGATAAGAAATAAAAACAAAAGAGCAAAAACAAACAAACAAACTAATAAACAGGTCAGGGTATGAAATCCAATATGGAGTAAGAATCGCCCTCCAAGCAAGGGCTAATCGGATCAAGGATGCTATTCGATCATTTTGCGCTCAGATGAAACGATAGAAATGTGGAAGAAGGCTGGCACGAAAACAAGCAATACAGGGGAAGTATGCGGTGGTATAATAAGCATAGGCATTAGCATAATATATAGTTAATATAACCATATTATGTCGCTTATAGTAGAAATATCTACCATGTAAGCATATTATATAGGTAGCGAAATAATAATGAGAACAGCTCACGAGAAGCTAAAACGAGCTTGTTGAAGCATTCAGATGGGTTAGATTACCGAAATAGTTGCTTTGAGGAAGCGAAAACAGGGGCAATGAACCCCCTCCCCCAAAAAAACAAGAACAAATTGTCTGAGCAACTAAAAACTACTCTTTCTTCTCACAGTCAATCCTTAAGCAACACCTATCTTAATGTCCGTTCATGTTTAGCAGCCATTCTTTAGTAATCACATCGTCGCATTGCTTGCATTACCAATGAAGGGTGGCTTGCTCATAAAACCAACAACACAAAAACTAAAGGAAGGATGAAATCCTTTAAATACGGAGAATTTAATATCTGTTGTACTTATTAAGAACTGAAAGTGCCACACGGTTTCTTCTAGTTTTATTTTTTGTATTTACACACACACACTCACACATACACACATAAATATATACAACTTTAATCCGTGACTGAATTTATGGAATACAAAATGAAGCAACTTTAAGCGTTAAAACACGCATCAAGTCAATGTATTTCATTATGACAAGGATCATCCGCATGAAAAAAAAAAAAGAGCTTGCAAGAAACGTTACTGGCCTGTCAAAAACCTTTGCGCCAAAGCGGAATGCAAGTAATTTTTTTATCAGCTCAACATTAGCCCCATCACATTTACGTCCAGCAAAAACCGTGCACCAACCAAAACAGATTTGGTAGAGGTAGCAGGCAGGTGGGTGTCAAAAAGCCAGCCACGTGGAGGGAAAAAAAAATTTCGAACAAGACAAAGACAGATGCTTAGGCTTACGCGTTCAGCTAACTCAAATCACTGCCGCTCATAGATGAGACCTTTCTTAAAGCAAGGAAGATTCACCAGAGTAACATTTTATATTAGCAGGTACCACGTGTCTCCCCGGTCCAACAAATATGAAAATCTCCAATCAGAAATTTTAGCTTTACGACCACAATGTGCTCACACTGAACCTGGACCTTTGCAGCATCTTTGCTAAAGAACATGTCCCATTTTCCATGAATTTCACCATCTGCTTTGCGGCCTGTTTTTCAGGAAATATCTTTGCAAGACGTAACATCGGTGGCGGTTAGCATAAAAGAAGCCTAAATGTTCCGCTTATAACCACAAGAACTACTCAAAACAACAACTGAACACACAAGAAAGCTTCATAGCCTTTCCAAAAATGTTTAACACTAATGATGCTTGTAATGATGATTCACCTGCATACAATAGGCAGGGTGAAAAGGCCCGTGCCAGTCAGAAGAAATCTAACAAGCAACTCATGTCATACCTCTTCTACCTGAAGAAGATAGACATCAATAATACAAAACTTTGAATATATTATGCATGTTAGCTTTGCACAGTGTCTTTAGGCAAGCGAACTATAAGACCAAGTGCCCACAATTTTGGAATTTCAAAAAAGAAAAAGCAATGATTATCCAAAATAATCACCAACAAATATATACACACACACACACACACACACACACACTCATCAACAAATATATACACACACACACACACACACACACACTCATCAACAAATATATACACACACACACACACACATGCACAGACACACACACACACACACACACACACACACACACACACACACACACACAGACACAGACACAGACACACACAAACTCTTTAGTAATCACTGCTTGTACTTATGAATATGCTCAATTAAAAAAAAACGAATATTAATCGAACAGCATATCCGAATATGTACATTGCATCCCTAAAAACATTCAGGATCTAAAACTTATCTTATATGGTGCCACATTTAAATATTGAAGAATTGCATAGAAGAAACCAGTACCTTTTCTTGATCAGTTTCCTCGCACTTTATCTGGCTCTTCACATACAAACAAAAGTAATAATAAGCAAATTTTAAAAGATGTAAGTGAATATTTCAAACATTTGCAATCATAAACAAGTCATTTTAGCAAATGAATGGCTGGTCTGTTAAATCAGGTAAGTGTAAGACTTATAAATTGGCTAAAATGATCCCACTTTATTAATTAGATTAAACCCAAAATTTTGGAGGTTTATTAGGAGAAAAGCTAAGCAAAGCAAGGAAACTTATGGGAGAACTCCACTCTCCACACCACACTCCAGACACACCAGAGTTCGTTTTAAAGGCCAAACACTGAGCTAAACCGACGTGCAGGGGCATCTACTTGGTATAAGGAAATTGTGTTACACATGCAAAAATCAGGTTGTTAACTTGTGGTATCTTTGCAAGAGTAATAAGAATCTTCTGCCATCTATGCAGGTGTATAAAAATCCCTACTAATTCAGCAGCTTGAGTGAGGCTTGCTAAGCTGCAGGCAGTTTCATGGAGTCAAGTCATGTCACAGCAGATATTGTGTGAAAAATACACCAAACCTCAACTCCTCTGAAATAATATAAAGTGTTACTCCAAGCAGGCTTCGTTTCCATCCTTGATCATGCCTAAATAAACATCTTAGCCAGAAGGAATATGGTCCGGGTCAGAATAAGCTTTCTCGCTTTTCATACCTGATGGGCCAATAGCATATCCACAACAAGAACTCAGCCTAAATTCCCAATCTAAAAAACTGTTGGGTTAGCTATATATAATATATATATATATACATACATATATATATATATATATATATATATATATATATATATATATATATATATATATTATATTTGAAAGACAATTAGTATTGAAATGATGGATGAAAAACTAGACTTTCCCTCTCAATTTTCTTTCTAACCTAAATCGTCCAAACAATCTTTTCAAATAAAGAACTTGCGCTGGAGCAGCAAATTGGCTCCCTAGGTTCTGGGGAAAAGCACATTAATTAGCCACTTTGATTGATATGAAGCACACTTATCCAATTTTGACAGACAACTAATAAATTATCTATTCACTAGAATCAACTCTTATTGTCTCCAATCTGTCTTGGGAACAAATCAATCAGAACAGTGCGTAACTTTTTAAATAAAATATCATTAAACAACTTAGGTCAAGATATCACAAACTCCCCTAGTTGATGAGGAACTGCTTTCTAAATTAGGAATGGCACTACATTAAGCATCATATAACCGTCTCTGTAAAGACCAGATTAACACTTATTATTCCATTCCTAACAAAACAATTAAGACCAATCATAAGCAATACCAATCATAAGCAACACATGAGAGCTGCCTATTTTGCTAGCAGTAGAGTTTTGCATTTGCGTTCTGTAGCATCTTTGCTAAAGGCTTAACTAACAGGTATATGGATGGTTTTTTACCTAGAGACTATGCCAATAAAATTTAACTAATGCTACATTGCCTGCATGTGTGATCCACACAAGGGGAAACTAAAACAGAAAAAAGTAACTGCTGAGATTGCTTATGATTGCTTGTGTTGAACAGCATTGACAGGCATCCAGACAGATGGTGACCTTTTGCTGACCACATAAGAGCATTCCAGGAAAAATTAAGACTTAGAACTTAAGCAAATTGAGTTGACCACGCAATTAATAGGTAAATAGCACTCACAAACATTTCTCACAATTTTTCGTTCATTATATTACCAAAATAAAATAAATTTTCATACTAAATTCCCTTTTGCGAAAACATATCATGTTCTAGCATAAACCACCCTTTTGAATTCGCATGCTTACTGAGAATTATCATTATCTCACAACAGAATTCGCAAAACCCTGAAAGTGAAGGTCTAGGTCAAGCTGTCCAAAAGTCCATTTTTCTGAAGTTACAAACATGTTTAAGGAAGTTCCCTGCCGACTCCCGGATGCTGGATTTCCTAGATTCTCGAGAATAAAAAGAGGCCACTTCCGTAGGAGATTTATGTTCGAAGTGTTGCATAGTTCTTAACCAGCAAAGTATTAATTATCACAGCTTAGGTCAGCAAGCACGTGAACTCTATTCCAACCGAATCTTTAAGATAAACGTACAGCCCAGGATCAACGAACGCACCGTTTAGCTCGAGACGTACTCCGATGAAGAGACCAGGTACAAACATGAGAGAAAAGAACAATCTAAGAAAATTTTGATAACACATGCTTCACCCATCGGTATCCGCGGGTTCTTCAAATCTCATCAATTATTCAACTTTGCTAACTCAGCTGTTATACCAATTACATACAGAACAACTCTTGCGCAGTTGTTTGCCGACAACCAGGTGTTACGGAATAAATTTAAGCTTAACTACGCGTACAACACCAAAAATTGTATTTACTTACAGAGCCACTGGCCTCGGCCATGGCTTCCTCCAAAGTCATTTCATTTCAGTACTTGGCACCTGATTATTCTCCGCCGAAGCTAGTCTCCTAAATCTTGTCAACTCGCACTGATTTTCTCCATTACTAACTCAAGCGCGGACGGGTGTATCGCCTTAACGCACTTCGAGCAGGTCAAACGACCGATACCAAAAATCTCCCTTATAACACGCGAAGTTTGCATCCGTGGGAGTCAGCTAAAAAGAGTGCTCATAGAGGCCATTCAAATACTTCCGGTAACACAAAGTTACACCATTTGATACCTTGCTTGTGTGAGATCATGCTTCCCTCCTTGGCACTGGCCATCGTATAAAAGAAACGCGCAAAGCTATATCCAGTAGCAGCACCTGCTTGCTGTTTCCAGCTGCTTTCGCCAAATTAAACATTCCACCTCTGAAACGACGCTCCGTACTCCAAAATTTCTTTGAATCTTCTGCTCCAGCAAGCATTTGTGCTTCACCTTTCGACATGAGAGTGGACGCCAAGAAAAAAGCAAGCTGTTTTGCAACCTAGAACACTATCAAAGTTAATGGAACATATTTTTTCGAACCGAAAGGCTTACTTTCGAAGAACGCCTAAGCAAGCCTCATCCAGTGAGTTGCTTCACAAGGATAGAGAATTTCTCTCATTGTTTGCCTACGACGAGCCACTCAGCCATGGACGACGAATCCGGTAGTCAACAAACACTTTCCGCTGCAATGAATGGGACTTACTTTAAGCAATCCGAGATCAAACAACAGCAACAGTCTTGCATTAAGAGTTGGCAAAACTAAAAATAGCATTTTCAATCTAATAATCCGAATAAGACTTCCATCATGCCCAAACTTAAATTTATTAACATTATCGACTTGTACAAATCGGTTAACGTTTCCTTAGTTTCCTTGTAGTTAGCTTCCTTTCTGGCAGAGTTCTTTCCTATATTGGTTTCGAAGCCCACCATCAACTTCAATATGTGCATGTTTTTGTTTTCTTGCACAAGGAGGAATTAATAATAATAATAATAATAATAATAATAGTAATAATAATAATAATAATAATAATAATAATAATAATAACAATAATAATAGTAATAACAATAATAAATAATGATAATAGTTAGAGCTTGGCCATGGCTCGCCGAGAAGTCTGGTAGCCTTTTCGTGGAGAACAACATTCAAAGGCATCGTTGCGATGGTGTTTCGTCACGGTTGGACTTGGCAGTGATTATTTATTTATTCATTTATTTTCCTCTTCAGATTGCACTCGTTGGAATTTGGCCCATAGTTGAAAGCAATAACAGAATATTGAACCAGTTGACAAACATAAACACCATGGTTCTCCGAGAAGGCCTTAGGCCTTTTCATGGAGCAACATTGGAGTTCGCAGTGTGTTAAGGCGACGCTGCATGCTTGAGGCGCGTCAAGCGAACATGGCAGAGAAAACGATAAACAGAGAATACTAAGGTCGGTTGTAAAGTTTCGTGGCGTAGAAATACGGGAATAGCTCTACCTTCATGTTACAAGTTGAAAAGGAGTACAAATATTACAATAGTATAAATATTTAAATATAATATGTAATAGTACAAATATTTGTTTAAAAAGAAGACTCCTGGCGTCAAGATTTCGTGAGGAGTTCATGTGTGCGCGTGCGTGTGCGTGTATGTGCAGGTATATGTCTGTATGTGTTTGTGTGTGTGTGTGTGTGTGTGTGTCTGTGCGTGTGTGTGACGGGGAGGGGTAAGAGTTATAACCTCAGCTTTAGGCCAGCAGCTCACAGCCAGGGTAAACGCGATCGCGAAGGAACGAATTCCAGACAAAAAAATTAACTACTGCCCGCTTTTAAGTGAGTTTTAATTTATGGCAATGTATCAGAATAAAATTATTCTGTAAATCATTAATAATTAATAATTCTGCATTTGCCTACGGGGTAGGATTACTGAAGGGGATCACTTTCAATGTGTGCAGAGGGGAGAGGGAAATTCGTTTGCAAAGGCACATTGTCATTGTCGAAGCTCTAAACAGGCTAGACGATCATATCGTTTGTTAACAATGAAGCATTCACAATATCATCTAAGCGCGTATTTAGAATATCTGCTAATTCCTTTTCAATTCCAGTGTCTTGAGTAGTACCAGAATACGAACGCAATTGTTATCCAAGGTAATTCCCGAAAGGAAGGTTATCCGCGATGAAAATTTTATTAGCAGTTCTTATCGCGATATCGCAATGCCCTTGGCGAACTGACCGAGACCGATTTGGATTCACGATATATAAATATTCCGCTGTTATTTCCAAGACTTCTGGTGGTCGTCTCGTCTCATTAGTCTGATAAACTGGTTTCTAGCTCTAGGCTTGCGCTCACGCTGTAGACTACAACGTCGCACATGTGATGTGCACAGCGTTTCCATCGAAACCCAATGTTCATCGCCAATTTCTTCTTGCTAACCTATGTTGCTTCCTCAATCCCAAACTCATATCATATACATGCATCATATGCATATATATATATATTATATACATATATTTTATACATATATTGTATATTTATCTTATACATATATTATAATGATATATAAATATATAATATCATAAGGTATGTATATGTATTTCACACAAATACGTATAATATATATATATACATATATATATAGATATACATATATATGTATATGTAAGTCTATTCAGTTGGATTAATCATAGATTAGATAATTACGTTGCTAAAAGCAAGCAACGAGTGCGGTATAAAACAAACGAAACTGAGTAGGTCTGGATCAACCCACCCCTTTTGTGGGATCTGATGAGCGTCGATTTGAACGCCGTAACTCAGCGTTCGGTGCATCCCGCATCGCCAGTTCTGCTTACCAAAAATGGCCCACTAAGAACTCTCATTCTGTGCTCTACTTCAGTTAAGCAAGTCGGGCTTCTTACTAATTTAAAGTTTCAGAATAGATTAAGGTTGTTTCAACCCTAAGACCTCTAATCATTCTCTTTACCTGATAAAACTGTCAATCCGAGTTCCAGCTATCCTAAGGGAAACTTCGGAGGAAGCCAGCTACTGATGGTTCGATTAGTCTTTTGCCCCTATACCCAAGTTTGACGATCGATTTGCACGTCAGAATCGCTACGAACCTCCACCAGAGTTTCCTCTGGCTTCGCCAAACTCAAGCATAATTTACCATCCTTCGGGTCCCAACACACAGATGAACATAAAGAAGTGAAAAACGAATCAGTTAGGAAACTTTAAGTAATTCCAGTCATTCATTAAGCAAGTGGCGCCCACCCCATCTACCCACCTCCTCTTGACGACTTGCAGACGACGTTACACACAAGATCCGTTTATTAAAAAAGCCGCTGTTAAGGCGCGTTCTCTGATAGAGATCTGATAATATTTCATAAATGAATTTTGCAAGTACGTTGATATCTGCGAAGTGAATTGTACATTGCGACACTCAGATGACAGCAAATCTGCTGGTGACAAAAGATTTTCCCACATAACTGGAGCCAAATGCCTGTGAAAGTTGCATGGAAGTTTTATTGCAAGTAGCTTTGCTTTTTTTCCACCGGCTGTTTACCAAATTATCTGTTATTTCTTTGTACCAGTCAAACTAACTTATCATAAACTTCTTCATTTAACTATCGGCGCAGTTATTAAGTTCGCACAGAAAAAAACTGGAGTTAACTATGAAAGTAACATGTTTTCGTATCTTTATTAAATCTTGACCAAGGTACTTTCTATATGATGTCTTTGTTTACCCAGGTAAATCGATACTCGAGTATAAACCGATTATGCACGTATCACATTCAGTAATCAAATATCTTAGTAGAAGAATCTACAGTCGGAAGCAGTGATAATCATCAGTTTGGAAGGGGCAATTGGAACATAAGAAACAATCTGTTCACGTTTTCTAGTAGCCACTAAATCAATCACGCTTGTACTAATTGATAACCCTCTACCGCCTGTGGCATCGAAAGAAATTTGAGAACCACAGCTTACTTAGAGATAGATCTCAATCCCCTATGTCATCATGCATCATGTGTATACTAATTAATAACCCCCTTGCGCCTGTGGCACCGACGTCAGAAAGCAGTGAGGATTAAGAAACTTGAGAGCCACGGCTTACTTAGAGAGAGAATAAGAGAGAGAAAGAGAGAGAGAGAGAGAGAGAGAGAGAGCGAGAGAGAGAGAGAGAGAGAGGGAGAGAGAGAGAGGGAGAGAGAGAGAAAGAGGGAGAGAGAGAGAGAGGGAGAGAGGGATATTCATGTGGCACATATGCCGCGCGAATTGGCACATTTGCCACCTTGCTGGCACATTTGCCGCTAT